>BGPR01004972.1:57068-76299 GCA_013235015.1 Araneus ventricosus
ATGGCGTAATAATATTCGTTTATTGAAACACCCAGCCAATGTTATAATCAGAGTCAACTCATGGGTTGTAATCCCGGACTTCCGGCAACTTTTAAAAAGATACTGTCGGCAAGCTGGAAGACGAAAATAGATTCATTATGTCTGGAGTTAAAAAGAAAAGAAAATTTCACCCTCTGCACCATTTCCTCTTATAATTTAATATTTACTGAAGTTATGAGGATGATAAAGGGTG
Source organism: Araneus ventricosus (assembly GCA_013235015.1). Lineage (NCBI taxonomy): Eukaryota > Metazoa > Arthropoda > Arachnida > Araneae > Araneidae > Araneus > Araneus ventricosus. The sequence goes on from BGPR01004972.1 coordinate 57,301, forward strand.
GAAGTAAATACAACTGTTGAGAGCTTAGATTGGAAAAACAGTCTAAATTAGGATTTGAAAATCGCTTTTCAACCTCTAATCACTTGCAGCTATTAAAAATTTTTCAATAGAAGTTGTTCGTTATGACGAGACAATAATTCACCTATTTGAATTATCTATCTTCAATCGTAAGGGAGTTATAGAAAAATGAATCCCCTTTGGACAGGATGGCCTATCTATGAATTCGGCCGAGATTTCCACCCTCCCTAAAACAGATCACGAGGCGGTTCAAATCCAATCAAAATTACTTTACTTATCGGGTTTACAAGATTCATCAACTTTTAAATGAGGGGTGATTCTGGTTTCTAGGGGCCACGATCGGAGAAACTGTGCAGAAATTTTCCGAAGTCGTCATGAGAATCATTGTTATAGGTTGTATTCTTATAAGGAATCTACTTTAAAAACATAAAAGAAGAAAATTCATTTTCGTGAAAATCGTATCATTCTGTACCAAAAATTCATGGGACATCTAAAATAAACACTATTTAATAACTATAAAATTACCCGTCATGGTATGACGGGTGCAAATTGCCTCTTCATTAGAGAGATTTCCCGTCAAATTTGACGTGTGTGAACAGATATATACATGTGAGAGAAATGTTTAACATTGATTGAAAGCAAATAAAATAAACATGTTTTATGACAGGAATTTTTTTTATTTGCATGTAATTCATATATTTCATTATTCAGAAAACCTCTTGGTAAACAATGGAAATCAAGACCGTACAAAGAAAGCCAATAAAAAATAAACTCAGATGTAATCGAATAAACCAAAACAAACATCCATTCTAGTGCATTTTTTCAAGGGCTAAGAACTTTATTCGAAATGGATTCAAAATAATAATTGGGAAATTTTTCTGTAAGAAGCTAGCATTACGCCAAACATAGCTTATTTTATTCCGAAATTTCCAAAACAAAGGACAAAGGTGATCTGTTCATCAAAAATCATATTACTAATATAATAGCCCTGATCCTCCGGTAACGCTCTGACGTCACCAACAATAAAACTCGCGCCATATCACTGCGAGACGTTAAACAGCATTATTTCATTGTTAGAGAACCTAAATTTCAGTAATTTTAAATTTACAAGAGTAATTGTCGTTCTCATTTCAAATTTAATAGCTCTAAAATAGTGAAATAAAATTTGCTATCCATTGATATAAAATTTATTTCGCTATGATAAATAGTTCCCGAGAAATTTTAAATTATATTAATTATATATTTTAAATCAATTTCCGTTTTCTAATAGAAAGTAGTAAATTACGTCAGTAGTATATCATACGCGTGATATAGTTTGGTCGCCACGATGCAGCTAATTATTTAGTGCAATCGTGATGATATAATGTGAAAATATTTTTTTGGCAACGTTAAAATTTACACAAAGACATCTGAAGTACAAGGAAAATTGTTAAACAACGAAAAATACTTCACACTGAATGTTGTTTGCCAAGAGGTTTTTAAATAAAGAAATATGTAAATAAAAAATATTTCCTGTAATAATACATATGTTTATTTTATTTGTTTTCAATCAATGTTAAACATTTCGTTCGCATATATATCTATTTAAACACGTCAGATTTGACGGGAAATCTCTCGAATGAAGAGACAATTTGCACCCGTCATACTAAGATTGATTAAATAAGATTGATTAAAATTATCAGCCATCTGGCTAAATTAAGATCTCCTTTGTATTGTCTCCAGTAATACTACAATAATTTGTGCCTGCGAAGAGGTGCTATTTTGTTAGCGGACTTAGCAATATGAGAAAATGATTGAAAACCACTGATTTCTAAAGTTATTCACTTTCCTAAGAATGTCTAAAGAATGATTTTTACTAGATTTTATACGAGTAAAAAAATAGCATTAAATTGTCGACGACAAATTTACACATTACGGACAAGATTAAATAAAAATGTCCGAAAACCTTTCCAGCAATGTTTTCAGAAAATTCATTTGGCTTTTAATCTGAACTCCGTTCAGTAATTTTAGTTCATATCCGCTTCTTTCAAACTTCCTGCATGAAAAAAATCTTGTTGTAGTATTGGCAAATTACCTATTGCATGTCTTAACTTTTTATCTGACATTCTGGAAACATTTCATCCATTGCACTGCTTCCTTGATGAAATATATAAAAACGAAGTCCGTATCAACAATACAGCTTCCCTTTTTTGCCTTCCACACAAAAATTCCTTGAATATCATAAAAATCCTTGATATCAATCCTCGATTCACTGAATATCATTTCATTAAGTCTTTACGTTCAAAAAATACATTGACTAACATCTCCAGCTGTTGATCAAACAATAAGCCAAAATATGCATTATTTAGGAAAAAAGACTAAAAAGTTTCGCTTTTATTCACCAAATGGCCAATCAAGGCCTAAATTTGAAAAGGCTTAAGCTATTGATTCTAAAGTACACTTTCAATGCCTTCAAAATATCCTATCTTTGTGAATTTAATAATGAAAGCAGTTTCAGTTGCTTTTGAAGGGAACTTAATATCTTTAAACTGGTTTTAAAAATATTGGATTTGTCTTTATCTTGACTGGGGAATAAAGAGAAATTTCGGCCAGAATGTACTGGAAAGTCTCTTAAAAGACTTTTATCTTCCATTATACACAGAATAGGGAGAATATTAAGCAAAAGAAGATAAATATTTAAAGTTCGTGAGTGGTGAAATTAAGTCTATTACTTTGCTCTTTATTGGTCTCTGCAAAACGAAAAGGGATAGACTTCGGTGGCAGAGAAACAGGACATTTTTAACAAAATTAATCTCTTGAGCTCTTTATCACAGGCTTTTCACAAAGTTTAGTCAATAAGAATTTTCTTTAACGCTATCAAAACAGACGGGCAAGAGCTAGTAAATAACATTGCTGCTCTGGAGTATACTTCTAAATACACGTTCATCTCTTTCCGGAGAGGCTTTCCTTTTCAGAGCTTCTTAAAATCCTTTCACTATCGACTCCATTTTGTCTACAAAAATATTCCCCAAACCCTATTACATACATACATAACCCACGCCGACCGCTCACTCAAAGAGTTTAGAGTCAGCAAGGATCGACGGAGAGGAGCCAGACCAGTCATGAAAGAAAAAAGTTACAATATTTGGAAGGTATGGATTACAGAGCTAAGTGCAAATAGAAAAAAACACAAATACAAACAAAAACACATAGAAACACAGACAAAAACATACACAAACACATACAACACAAAAGCACCAACGGTACTACAGAACAAAACCAACGTTGTAAAACACAAGAAAGAAAAAAAGATAATAATAATAAAAAAATAGAAACTCAATCAAGGGATTACTTACATAACAATATATATATATATATAAATATATACAAAAATAAACAAAACCAGAAACAAATGCAATTCAAAAGAAGAAAACTTTAGAAAAAAATAGATTCTATAAAAGATTTAAATATGAGGAAATGGTAAACGGTAGTTCGTGCCGCGTCGTTCTGCATTGTCTCTTCAATTGTGGATTTTGGGTGAGTTATGACACCTTTTCTTCGTCTTTTTGGGTGAGTGTTGACACTTTTTTTTCTCGTTTTTGTTTTGTTTTGTTGGTTTTGGGGTTAGGTTTAATATGTTTTGTTTCTAATGGACTTGGGCTTTTATTATATTTTTATTTCTTTCTCAATTGGACTTGGGTTTTTTGCTTTTTTTCAAACTTTGGTTTTTGTTTCGGTGTTCCGGGGGAAACGAACTCTTTTTGGCATTATTGCTAGAGTTTTGTGTTCAGAAAACACCGAATTTTTTGCTTGCGCCCGTTCGGGATTTCCCTTGCTGATGACGCGTCCCGGACGTTGGCGTTTTTGTTCCTTTTTATTATTATTTTGGTTTTTCTTTTACAACGTGTTTTTCATGTTTTCTTTTATTAATATATATATATATATATACTTTGAGTGCAGTAAATTAATGTACAGAAGTTAAATACAATTCAGATCACAAACGCTGCAAATCATCACAAATTTTCCTTCCCCCCTCCCCAAACCGTATTGTATATATTCAGAGAAAGTGTTAATTACTGATAAACAAAAGAAAATTTATCCAATATTGACCATTCTCAGATGCGGAAACACTTCTCCAGGGGGGTTGATTTCACCAAAATAGTGGTGAAGTGAGAAATGGAGGGGGATATGCTAACATTTTACTTAGCAGTTTATAAAAACATTTTATTTTCATTTATTGATTTATTTTAAAGACTAAATAAAAAAAGTGCGCCTAATCGGACGGTGGCCTAACAAAGAAATCATGATCTTACACATTGCCTGTCACCCTTCTCCGTAGTAAAATCGTTCAAAAATGTTAGTCTCGGGTTTTTGAAACGAACAGTACATACATTTTTGAAAATTTTAATGAATTGTTTCCATAAAGTGAATGAATGGATTTTGATTAATGAAAATCTTTGACCATATGGATTGGTCATTTTTTACTGAACTGTTTGATATTTAAAAAGTTACATCTTGTTACGATAGGTTTATATATTATTATTTAAAAGATCTTAAAGTGCATTGTTCTAAAAATAGTGAAAATGACATAGAATTCGTATGATCTTGCTATAAGGGTTCCCACAAGGTTCTGTAGTTGGACTTACTATATCGAATTTCTATATGAAATCTATTTTAATCATAATTGTTGTTAAGTGCTTCATTTAAGTTCCTTCAGACGATCTAGCACTTCTACCTATGGTAAAATTCGCACAATTCTCGATGAAAATGCTAATAACTTAGTAAATAATTTATATAATAAACTAAAATACCAAACTGATATATGTATTTCATTGGACAAGAGACAGACGTTGGTTTTTAGATCATCAATGTCACAGAAATTTCCCACATAGAATAAGACTGAGACTGACTTACAGAAAATATTAATTTTAAAATTAATTTATTTTTAATCAATTACTGCCTTTTATTTATACAGTAATATAAATTGATGGAAGATGAAACGCACAATCATCTTCCATCAATTCATGTTCCTTAGCTTTACCATGCCATGACTTAACCCATTAGGTCATTGTTGGTAGTTTTGTGTTCTATCCTTGAATTTAACCCTCTAAGCGTTTTAAGCGTATTTTTCCGTTTCTCATATTGAGTTCAAAAGCAGGTATTCATGTTCGTATGTATAATTTCTTAAACTAAAATGGATAAAATTTTCTTAATATTTCGGAGACTTTATTAAACGCAATAAAGATTCAATTATTCACATTAAAAGCAAATTTTTAAGACTTTAAAGCTAGTACATAAAAATAGCTAACCTCTCAGAGGGTTGGATGCAATTCTTTATCAAGTTCTCAACAATTTATTATTTTTATTCCGCGTTCTTGCAATCATTTAAAAAAGTATAATTTATTTCACTGTGATGCAAGTTGGGCTTTACACACAGATTCTTTAAACTGTGTCAAAGAATACAATGGCTTCATAGTAAGATTAAAAAGCGAATAGAAAATTCTACCATAGCCAGAATATTAACGAAACCATATTCCCCTATCTATTTAACTTAATTTATCCAATTTTCAAAAACGTTGTTAAGACTGCAGTTTATCTAGTTTAAGCCCAGCCTGGATCTTTCGTTAAAAAAGAGTTCTTTGCCTTTTAATATTTGTGAAGAGGGGATAAAATAGTAAAAAAAGTCGAGTTTTGTTTCGGGCTAATCCACCAAATACAAGAAAAATGAAGCCAAAGTATTGCTTTCGCCGGCGGAAACCTTAGTAATGGCATACGTTCGTCTTGCTTCTGCACTCAATGCCAATTAGCCTTCGTAATCTGGCAGCAAAAAAGCACCGGTTTTCTCTGTGCTGCCACCGCAGTAGAAACTCTGTGGATTAATCTCGTGATGCGTTGACAATAGCTCTCTAATCTTACTTCGGTCGTCGGGTCTTTCTTTTTTACGCGGTCTGGAGTTACTAAATTAGCAACGCGGGAGAAAAAGTTTTTGAAGAAAAGATTTAGGATTATATGGCTTGCCGGAAAGCAAGAAAAAGGTAGATCTCTTCTTTTGTTTTGTGTGTCTTTGATTTAGCCTCAGCCGTGTAGGGTTTCGTTGATTTGTGTTGTTTTAGTGAAATTAGCTGCGTTCACGGTTTCTTCCTTCTTCCGACTGGAAGATGTATTATTCCTGGAAAATCCGGGGAGTTCTTGGTTTAAGATTGTTATCGTTGCAGCGAAAGGTTTTCTTCGGGGTATTTAGATTGTATTATCAGCTGAAAAATCAGGCATCAGTTAGCAAATGTTGGCAGCCGACTAAGTAAGGTGCTGCCAAAGGTTTTCTGCAAGTTTTATAACTGTATATCTATGTCAGTAGGCCTCGCGAGAATCATATGGCTGTTGAGGTATGTACATGTGGTGAAAAGTAAGATTGGAAATGAAATTAAAATTCTAGTTTTACTGCAGAGTTTTTTTACGCCAATGAATTTTTTTCCCCAGTTGAGTATTGAAATGGCTGCCTTTAGAATGCAAGTTCTGCAGTGACTCATTGAACCTGAAGTTTGTATTGAAATAGAACAAATTCAGTGACAAAACCATGTGCCAAATTTCAGCGATATAGTTCATTGCATTTTTTATCTATTATGTGCACATGCACAAGTGCGGTGAGACAGACAAACTTGCTGTTGACAGATGTCGTCCAAAATTCGGCACAAATCTACAGTTGTTTTTGGGTGAAGACAATATAATGTAATATCATATTAGTTTGTTGCCTTTTTGAGTTTATCATGTCCCCAAACATGATTCCATAAATAATTTTTGAGAGCTCAGTGATATCTTAATCGTGGAGATTCATCAAAATCTCGAAGTCGAATTTTTCGATGACTACAATGCTCTCTCTTTTACGGAGTATACGAGAAAGTAAGCAACAATAGATGCAACGCATTGAAAGATGTGTGTGTTATTTGTAGGGTTTGCAGTTAAAATTAATCAAGTCCATGAGATTAATTTCTAAGAAAACAAACCTCAAAGTTGATTAGCTATATTTAAAATAACAGTAGACTTCTAATTGTTCTTGCTATCTGGTGCATACAATCTGAACTATGGACTTGAATCACCATTACACAGAAAATATAACATTTCTGCTCTAACAGTGACAGATAGGCAAAACATGGACTTGGTTTACTTTAACTTTGAATCCTTTCATTTACTGGTTTTATCGATGATTGTATGAAGGAAAATTTAAGGTTATCTGCAAAGTAACCGGTGAACTTTTCTGTTTTGTATTTACAAGCGCTTTTTCCCTTTTTCTTCGTTAATTTCTCTATTTTCCGGGTGGTTAAACTATGGGTTTCGACCCCAGGTGGTTCGCGTGAATAGGATTTCGGGTCACGAAAATATTAGCGACATTTCTCAAATTTTAGAATATTAGTAAGTAAAAATTATTCAAAAATTCTACTCGAAAATTTTCATTCATTTATTTATTTGCCAATGGCGACACGGCCTACACAGAAGGTGTAAGGCACTGATTGGAATGATGAGAGATTTGAATTTATATACTCAGTAACAAACACTGTATTATATTAGAGCAGTATTATAAAATAGTATAGAAAAAATTCACAACAGAATACGCAATTGGAAACAAAATCAAAACACAAAACAAGTGTCTAACAATTAAGTATCAATCCTTTTGACACTGCCAAATCTAAATGCGCATAAAGACAAGAATAAAACAGAACCAGCAGTTTTATTCTATACTTATGAGTTTGTAAAATCTAATATTCCAAAGTTTTAAAAACAAATGGAAATTCCAGAACATATTAAAAATTAGCCAAATGCTTTTTAGGTCTCCTTTAACCCCTTGACCTTCTCCTATTCCTTCTCCTATTCCTTCTCCTTCTTGACTTAACCTCCTAATTAAACAACACTACTTATTTGGGACATATATCGTTATTTTAATCCATATAAGAACGTAAAGGATACCTAAGATACTGAAGTGCGTTCAAGTGATTGTTGCAGTTTAAATAATTGGCTACTCTGACTTAATTACAGATTAAAAAATAAAAATTTTTGTAATTCTTTGCACGAATCAGACACTTTATTGTATACTAAGAGGTTGATGTGGAGGTTAATTTCAGATGCATCCAAAAATCCTGAAAATTTCTTTTAATTTCAATATATCATTTTTATTATGAATTAAAGGGTCAACAGGTGATTTGTAGTAGTTCAGTAGGTCTATTTAAATGAAAGTCTCTAATAAAATTGCTGCTACAAACATATTGTTCCATATTACCTTGTGAACCAAATTTACAGTTTGGTGTATTAGGTAATTTAAAAGGAAATAAGCAAGAAAATAAAAGGGACAATGAGCAGTTAAAACAATTGCATAGTTGTTAGTAATAATTATCTAATACATCTAGGTTCTACTCTTGTTATTGAAAAAGTGATTGACCAATGTGCGCTTTAGCAACGAATTGCTCCTTGCAGAGAGGTCAACTGGTTACTAGATTTTCCTACAAGTAAAAGACAAATGCGGTTTAATTTCCCATGAGCGTCGCCCAGAAAGGCAACTTATTCCCACATTAGACTTCTACCCAGTGGAGGCTCGTCAGCTTAGAAACAAGGAGGGCTGCAAAAAAATATTTATCAAGAGAATAAATGTTGAAAAGCTACTTTATCTTTCAGTGGGCCAAATCTTTTTATTACAAAGCCAGATAAAACCTTTCCTGCTTTTCAAACAAAGTAAATAACCAGCATATGACATTTATTGCTAGTTTTAATAACGGAAAGTTAAGTGAATGTTGATGTGACGATTCTGATGACGGAAAAAAAAAATAGATCCACATACACATTTCCCTTCTCGCCCATTTCACTCGATAACACTCTTCTAAAAATGAATATCAAAAGAAATCTAGCCTTCTTTCAAAAGAAATCGAATATTCAATGAACCAGATGTGTTTCTGTCGGTGCAACACGAACCGAAACCAAAACCCGTAAACAGCCAACAAGATTGCCACTTTGTGTGGAAGTGAAATAAAACAAGTAATATAAAAAAAAATTAAAGTCAATTCCTACTTTAATAATTAATAGTTTTCGAGATATAATAAAAAACGTACTGCGCATGCGCAAAGATATGTTTAAAATATGGGGGTGCTTCGATGATCCCACGGGCCATCCATATACCCAAGAACCAAGTCTGTAATGTTAATAGTTTTCGAGATATAATGAAAAACGTACTGCGCATGCATAATGTAAAATATGAAATGACAGACAGACACACAAGAAAGCGACTTAATATTGCATTATTATCTAGTTCTGAGCTATGTTTAAAGTTTCAAATCTCCAGCTCATCGGGAAGTTAGTTTAAAATCGATTGCAAAATTTGAACAAGATATATAAATATAGGGAGAGTGTGAACTAATAGCAGGAATTGAAAAAGAAAGAGATATTAAAAAGAGCATCTCTTTCTCGTTCAATTGGCTCCGTGCCAGCCAGAGCTGTTGCCCTTGCAGCCCATAGCCCGTCTAAGTTAAAGAGAAAAAGGGTTGCTTTTTCTCTCCGGATTTTCTGCGCAGTGAACGGATTTCGGGAGCTGCAGAGTACTTTGCAGCTCAGACCTGCGTCTTTCTTCGTTTGGATTCATCTATGTTTTTTTTTTCAATTTTTTTATTACTTTTTTGCATTTTCGTAAGTCCTGGGACTCTGAGAGTGGAAAAGTAAGCAAAGAATAAAAACGAAAAATGCAAGTTTAAAAAATAATTTCGGGGGGTGCTGCAGCTCTGCAGCCCTAATGGACGACCGCCACTGCTTCTACCTCAGGTGCTCCACGGTCGCTTCCACCAGCAATAGACGCCACTCTTCTTCTTCATCATGATTCATTGACTCATGGTCTAGGTTGGATATGTTAGACTGAGTGGGATTAGAACCGCTACAAATATAAATAGATTTTTAACCTCTTAGGACCGACTGGTTCATTTCCTTAAACCCTTAGTCCCGATCCTTTGTAGCTTATTTCTTGTCCGACACCCCTTCGACATCGGTTTAGTTTGCTTTAGTTATATTAACGGCCTGTTTTGAAGCAATATAAAGGCTATTTTGGGACGGACCTCGTAATTTTGAACCGCGCTCTGATGACACCAAGGACGACAAGTTGGCTTCCACCCCTTCTCTGCCTCCCACATCACATCAGCGGGAGGACGTTTGGCCCACGAGGTCAGATCTAACGTAGACCATGCCCACATGCAGGGCGGATCTTCAGCGGATTCGGGTTTCGAACCCGAAGCTGGGACCTTATCACTAGGCTACCACGGTCCGCTTCGGCATCGGAAGTGCGTTGTCGGAGGTACGTGTACACACTACGCAACTGCCGCCAATGTATTTCCCGCCGCACTTCCGACTATACTGAATTGGTTCGACACCGAAGCGCCCCCCATCCCTGTAAAGCAAAGCGGCCACTAATTGCTTTTCAGACACCGCAGCGTCGCCGGAAGTATGTGTGCACCATCCAACTGCTACCAATATACTTCATGCCGCGTCGCACAGGTGTCATGCAAGCAATTAGCGATAAAAATATCAGCTGTAGCCCTTATGATTTCATTCTCCTCGCTGCGTTGATATGTCTAGTCATATGCGGATAGTATTGTCAGCTTTTCCTATTGTATTACTCCGAAAGTGGTGGATAGATTTATTGTTAAAGATTTAAAACAAAAATGTGCAACCCAACCCCACAGGCGGTCTGAAGGTACCACAGATTTTATCTTTCAACGACATGAAAAAAGGGACGCTTTCCTAATTCGTGTTTTTCAAATTTTGTTTTGACTGCAAGTTTTAAATTTTAAAAAATCTATTGTCTAAGTAAGCAAATAAAAGCGCGTTTTTAATTTTTTTATCATATATCATTAAAATCCAAATTACTTCTTTTAAAACAATTTCGATGTTAAAAGTACATAATACGAATCCATGGATAATTCATTTCGTCGTTAGAAAACTGGGTTATTTGAAGAGATCTATCGCACAGCGAAACGTAAACAAATATTTCTTTCATTCATGTATTCGGATTATTTGTTCAGGTACTCGTTTCTCGCGCGAATCTTTGTTCAATCGGCTGCGATACTTTTGCTGTTTGTTCAGACTAATTGTCCTTCCATTTGGACCAGCTTATGGTTTTTCCCATCAATAGCTCATGTTGTCGTCTGGATCATTTATAATTAGAGATAATGAAATATTAGAACGTTGATTTATTATTTTTTAAGAATTAGAAATAATTAAAGACAACTTCTTATCGTTATATTTAAACGCAGACAGAAATTAAATAGAGTTATTTCCATTTCATGATTTGAAAATATTTTGTCTATTATACAGGGTGTTCAGTTCGTGTGGTAACAAACTAGGAAGGACGTCAGTGGAAATCAAGAGCAAAATTTGAAAGGAAGCATGGAATCACAAACCACGTTTAGTCTCTGCAAATATGCACGCTATTTCTCAATCTAAAAGAAATATACACTGAAGAGCCAGAAAAACTGGTTCAGGCGTGCGTTTGTAAATAATGATGTGGCATCTACAAGTGTCAGCGTGCGAACTGTTCAACGGACCGTCATTAATATGGGCTCTCTGAGCCGAAGGCCCACTCGTGTACCGTTGCTGACTGCACGGCACAAAGCTTTACTACCATTGGACTGTTGATGACTGGAAACACGTTGCCTAGTCTGACGAGTCTCGTTTCCAATTGTATCGGACGGATGCACGCGTACGAGTATGGAGACGACATCATTAATCCATAGACCCTGTTTGTCAACAGGGGACTGTTCAATCTGGTGGAGCCTCTGTGATGGTATGGGATGTGTGCAGTTGGCGTTATATGGGACCCCTGATACGTCTAGAGACGACTCTGACAGGTTACAGGTACTTAAGCATCCTGCCCTATCACCTACACTCATTCATATCCATTGTGCATTTCGACGGATTGGGACAATTCCAGCAGGACAATGCGACACCCCACGAGTCGAGAGTTGCTACCAAGTGGCTCCAGGAACACTCTTCTGACTTTAGACACTTCCATTGGCCAACTAAATCCCCAGAGATGAACTTTATTGAAGATATCCGGGATGCCTTGCTACATTCTGTTGATAATGGATCTCCGCCATCTCGCACTCCTATGGATTTGTGGACTGTCCTGAAGAATGAATGGTGTGAATTGCCTCCAAGATACCTTCAGATATTAGTCGAGTCCATGCCACATCCTGTTGCGGCACTTCTGTGTGTGCGTGGGGCCCTACACGATATTAGGCAGCTGTATCAGTTTTTCCGGCTCTTCAGTGGAAATCATATGTCATTTGATCACTGAATGCGTTCGTGGATTCGTTCGCGATGGCTGACGAAATCCCATTGTTTTCTTCCACGTTCGACAAGCCTGAATCCGTTGGATTTCATATATCATCTCCAAAGTAACTTCAAATCACATGCCGATGAGACAAATGTGGACGCACCAAAAATATCATAGGGCGTATCTTTGCCCTTGCGGCAGATATCAGTAGAACACTTGGTACTTTTGAGCGCTTCTTAAGGCGCGTTCCTACGGCCTGTCTTTCCAAGAGTTTCGTCCGCGGTTCGCGTTATTCTTCATCGTCGGAACAGAAAGAATCGATGTGGCTCGTGGGTTTGTAATTACATTTTTAGTGCAGAGGTTTTTTTATTATCCATTTTTGTTTTTACCTAAGAGCCAGATATAACCAAAAATCAATATGTAAATATTAATCATTAACATTGCGCGTTGTGTTTTAGCAATAACCCAATGTTGCATCCAGGCCATGCCTCATGGGTGAGGAGTCATTATGAGATAATTCAAGATAAACCTTTAATTGCAAATTTTGAGCATTTATTTAAAAACACGATAAATTTAAAAGAGAAGAAAAAGAATTAAAACTCATAAGGAATCATTCCTTTTACACTAATCAACTTGGTGCTTGGACAATAATCACATATTACATTAAGCATTTTATAAAATATAACTGACAGCTCACTAAATGATATTCACTGTACATTTTTGTAATATAAATGAACTAAAATGAATCACTAAAAATTCATTCATTATAAAATATTGAAACACACATATGTTGTTTCCCGCGTAATGGCGGTAAATAGATCGCACGTCAAAGGAGGGGAGTGGCTAGACGGCGTCAGTGCATCCGTTCACTCGATCGCTGCTGAGGGATTTGTCAAGCCACGCGCCGTGGGAACGGAGCGACTGGTCGGAATTCCACCGACCACAGTCCACAAGTACGAACCTCGAGAGACTCGAGGTTTGCAAAGCCACACGCCGTGTGAACGGAGCGACTTGTCTGAATTCCACAGTCCACAAGTACGAACCTCGAGAGACTCGAGGTCTGCCAAGCCACTCGAAGTGGGAAAGTCGCGACTGTTCGGAATTCCAACGACCACAGACCACAAGTATGAACCTAGAGAGACTAGAGATTTGCCAAGCCACTCGCCGTGGGAACAGCGCGACTGGTCGGAATTCCACCGACCACAGTCCACAAGTACGACCCTCGAGAGACTCGAGGTTTACCAAGCCACTCGCCATGGGAACAAAGCTTTTGATCCGTTGCAGACTCCTCAATGACGTATTCAGTTGCCAATTCGATCAGCGTTTGTTATATATTTTTTCACATCATTATCATCTCTTCCTTTTCAGTACTGTACTGTGCATCAGAGCTGTGCTGTACATGCTATCAAATAAATCTTTTTTTATTCATTTTTGAACTTTATTCTTTCAGCGTGACGTAAGAACCTGCATGCACCTATAATATGAAGTAGAAAATGCATGTGCCTGTCTGTCACAAGAACTCTTCCTAAACGGTGAATAGTTGAGATATGAATTTTGCACATGCCATTCCGGGGTCCATTTCTATACTCAAAGACAGGCCAAGAAGCTAACAGAGATTACGTTATACTTCCGGCGCTGCACCGATGAATGACGTAGTTGGTGTTTCTACGCGTTTTGAGGTTACTTTCTGTTAGAATTCGCCAACAACCAGAAGAAGATTTTCTTTGCTTCGTGTGCGCCAACGTTTCGTTCTCAAAGCAAAAAGAGAAAGTTGCTTGGATCGATTTTTTTTTACTATTACATTGTTTTTAAGTACATGATTTGTGCATTATTGATTAAAGAAAGCCTGAGAAATATCAATAGTAGACACTTGACACTATATTTAAAATTGTATACAGCAGAAGATTCTATGCAAAAAAGAATTGATTACACTAACCATGCTTTCATGTTTTTGTTTTGAAATAAAGGATGCATAAATTTTTTAATAATTAAAGGGAAATTTAATAAAAACTAAAATATTTACAATGAAAAATGCTCGAATAATGTTGGGAAAATTATTCAATATTGGAGAAAATGCCAATAACGCAACCTTTTGTTTTACTTTTCCTCTTTTTTCAATAATTTGTCTCATGTGTACTCTTTTTTATTATGATATATTTTTATTTTCATTTGATTTCTTTGAGTTTTTTGCATCGCCTTCATATTTCACCTTTCATATATTTCAATTTTATTTTGATGTATATTGTTATATATATGTACAAAAAATTAAGCAAATACTGTAAAAAGATAATATTAATAAATAATTTCAAAAGCAGCGATATTTTAGAAGTTGCTACCATATAAAAATGATAAAAAGAAATTAATTAACAGCAGTAAATTCTGTTACATTTTCTGAGTATTCGCCAAATGTGAATTCCGAAGAAACAGAGAAAAAGAGCTTTTTCCCCGAATGCTCCCAAGGTCATCTTGGTATCTTTGTTCCTCGTAATTTCCGACAGAAGGCGGGGAAAAAAAGATTTAAGAAATTAAATAACATACGTTTTGAAAATAGATTTTTATTGCAGATAATATCAGTTTTTGTTAGTTAAAGCAAAATTCTGTTGAAATATGTCAATTACTTTTAAAATACATTAGAATAATTGCAAGACTATTTCACTTGGCGGAAGAATACCATCCATAGCTTCCACTGTATAACATTCTTGAGTTGTCTTGGACTATAGTTTCATCTGTGCTATTTTCAACTTTCAAAACTGATTAATGCGTACGATATTTAATTAAATAAAAAATTAAGCCAAATTTTTTTTCTCCGTTTTTCGCCAATAAATTCTAAAATAACCATCACACGAAAAATGACTTATATATCACCTTCAAAAGCAAAAATTGTCTTTTTAATGATATCAGTTTAATTGCCGTAAACATTTTTCTTAAATTTTAATAACATCTTCAAAGCTCATTTTAAACATATTTTTTAACTATGTTTTCTATTGTTGTAATTAAATTCAAACCAATTTCATTGTTTCATCAAATCCTTCACTCAGGTGTTTTTGCCATTGTTAAAGTTATGATAAAAATATTGCATTCTTTGGATATTATTCGGCAATGATGTTAAGCAGGAAATCTAATCTTAAAGGTTGCGAGAGTCGTGGCAAGTGGTTCAAAATACGGAGGGGTTTAGCTGCTGGCCGAGAGGTCAGACGACAAGGGAGAGGGCGAACGAAAATCAATGAAGGATACCGCAGCGAAAAATTGTTTCATTAAGTTAAAAGTGTTATAAGTACTTAGACTTGAAAATATTTTTATCCCGAGCAACGTCGGGTATATCAGGTTTTGTAATTATAACATATTTAGAAGTTTTACGTTAAATTATATGTCTGAAAATTTTTCAAAGCTTGTAAGGTTAAATGAAATTTTATAATGAAATCCTGTTCAGTTTTTGAAAGCGAGTATCAAACGTAATAATGAATTACAGGTAAATCCCGTATAAGACAACGCTTCTATAGCACAGTTTCAAGACTGGGGAAAATCCTACTCAACTTTACTGACCTGACACCCATTTGGGTACTGTTCTACCGCCAAGAGAAAAACCCTGAGCAGGGTTGCCTCAAATAGAGGTGTCGAAGAAAGTAGGGATACAGATATAAAATCAACCGCAACATTTGTCAACTTAATCGCAAATCAGTTAGGCTAGGAATTCGTTTTTCGGACGTAGTACAAAGAGAAATGAGACTTCCGCCGGTTCTATCTATGCCAAATAAAGTAAAGCCCTTTCCTTCACCCCAAAATGCAGTGGAATATCCAGTTTCCATCACGACCGCCACAGGCATGTCTGGTGTCTAGGGTTTTTCTCGTGGCGGTAGAACAGTAGGCTGGTCGTAGTGGGACATATAATAATACGCTAGCTGTGTGGACGGGAGTTGTACGGGTTATCACGAATAATAGGATATTCCCGAGCGGAGAGAAGTGAGGTCATGTGAGACCTTGGGATCCATATATTTTCATACGCCCCGCCTCCGTTTTTCTCTACAATCAGCAAATATTGTCACTTACTTTCCCTAACAAACGTTACGAAGTTAAACACTTTAATACAAAAAAAGAAAGAAAAAAGCATGAAAATGATTTTTGTCCATTGTTAATAAATCCAAACACAGAAGCTCGCTCAAAAAGAAATACCAACTTCCGTTAAATAAATAAAAAAATGCAACACCGGATGTGAAAACTAATAATAGGGGGAAAAGAATCCGCCGTGAATGAATTCACCATGCTGCCAATAGATGGCAGCACGTAAATTCATTCATTTTGATGTTTTTAATTAATATCTTTTTAACTAATATCTTTTTAACTAATTACAATTTCGGAATTAAGAAAGTCGAAATGGCTTCCTTGCATTATTTTCCATCTTTTGGTACTTACGGATAGTTTCAGTATTCAGTGGTTCGTAAGAAGATAGAAGGACATAGATACATACGTTTGTTTACCTTCCAATTTTAATAGGCTAGACAATAGGGCGTCCTTTCTCTCAGTAATAAAGAGACTCCCGAACCACACGACTAGTAAACAAATATATTTTAAACAATAGAAATTGCTGAATAACAAGTACGGAAAGCTTTTACGAGCAAAATATATCTCATTCCAAATTTGGTAGACCTGGAACCTAATAAGAGATTTTAAAGGCAAAAAAAATTACCATTTGTAATATGAAAGTAAAATATAAATAAATTTAATAAAAACCATTTTTAAAACACATTTTTATTAGTATGGTAAAGAGAAGAACATATTTTACTTTTCAGTCTAAAATTTATCATTCATTATTATAAATATTATGGAATAATTTTTAAAAAAATTCACTCGCAGGTGACACTACTAGTACGGAATCAAAATGCATTTAAATCAGAGCTCTAGCACGTCAAAAAGTGAATCGATTACTAATTCCAAATTTACAAATATGAAGAGAATCGAGGTGAATAAAAGTGTACAAAAATAAACCTTGTAAATGCTTTTAATCCAAACTATTTGATAAGTAAAATTCGGGATAATCCGGGACATTTAATTAAATTTTTTTATAAATCCGGGACGAGGAGTCGAAATATGGGGATTTCAGGGCAGAGAGAAATTCTGATCACGCCAGTTCAAAGGATTTTGTTTAAAGGAAAAAGGGAAAAGTTTATAAATTGCCCTTAGTAACGACGACATAGAGATCATTATTCAACCTACATTAGTATGTCTTACTTATGAGGAAAATCACTAAAATAAAGATATTTATCTTAAGGGGGACATACGACTCTTAAACCTAGAAAAAATGGTGGAAGACTGTCAAATACGACACATTATATCTCTGAAACAATGCAATTCACAAACTCACTTTTTTTCTAGAAAATATCTGTTCTTTCTCTGATACTACACACATTTTCAAACCTTCATAACACTATGTATTTATTCGAGAGAGTAATAAATATGGGTATAATTTTTGGAGAAAAAATGATATAGTCGCCTTGCGCGCATGATTACGGATAAAATATTTATCTAAACACAATATTGTGGGTATCTAAGCAATCCAAACAGTCAGTTTAAAAAAACTAAACCACAATTTATTAACATTTTAATTTTATTTCTATTATATATACTAATTTAAAATAAAAATATTAAAAACAGTTAAAATTTCAACTTTTCTAACCACTCCAAAAAAGCTTCTTTGGAGAAATATGTACAAAAATGTGGTTCAATTTGTAGAATATAGCAAAATACATATTCGGTGAAAAAATATACGTACAAATATTCAGTAGTTCTTGATATATCGTGCGATATCAAAAAAACACATTTTGAGATATAGCGCTTCAAAAATATGGCCATATTCAATATTTACGTTGAATATCAGTTACATTTTTCTTCACAACTCTCATAATTATGAGAATTTTTTTAACGCGGATTCTTTTAAAATATTCAGAAAAGACAAGGAAATGATATATATTTTTTTCATAAAATCGAAAATTTTCGAGGTTTGACAGTGGTATGCCCCCTTAATTAAAAGGTTATAAAAGTACGTTTTTCGAGCCTAAAATCTTTTTTTTTCTTATAAATTAAATAACACAGACATTCCGAAAATAGAGTAATAAACTCAAAAACAAGTTTATCCTTTGTTCCTTAAGAGTGTCTCGCGAGTGTTATGCAATACATACACTTAAATCTTATAACACAGATATGCATAACACAACATTTCAAAAGTTATGAAGGGGTTTTCTATATCATATGAGATTTTTATTCATTATAAACTTTTTTGTTCTTATTTGTAAAGACGAAATTTTGTATTCTATTTTTCGCTCCTTTCGTGATGGGCTGGAATTTGGAAATTTTCTGCCCATATGTATTGTCGAGGACAATACACTATTTTAATATTTTCAAAACTTAATTTTCAGTTAACCGATTTAATTACATTTTGATTCTATACACGTGGCGCCACCTCCTAGTGAATTTGAGAACAAATTAAAAGCAAGATTTTATTCATTATTTAATAAATTAAAATTCATTATTTTTAATAATGAATTTTGAATTAAAGATTAAAAAATAGAAACTAATTAAAATAAAAATGTTTTTAGCACACTAACAAATGTGTATTCTAAAAAACTATTTATTTGAGTCACGGGATACAAGGAAAAAGGTAATTTTCGCTTAAAACTTTCTTCAGACCATGAAAAAGTTACCAAATAGTG
>BGPR01004972.1:77214-101727 GCA_013235015.1 Araneus ventricosus
CAATAAGGTTGTAACTTATTTTGTTTTGCGATTGCAGCCGTTCAAGAGCGGGATATTCTTTGTAAACACCCTGTGCAATGAAGGAAACTGAGTATGGATTTTGGGTGTCTTCCTTTCCACTGGTTGGGTCCAAAATTTGACACAGTTCTACAATGATAATGACAAGACCACATAAAAAATTTTATTTGCCTAAATCATTGCGTTTTCTGGTCATCGCGTCCACATATTCGCAAATATAAGGACTTGGAGACATTTAACCCTTTGACGGATTCGGTCCAAAATCTAACGTAGATCTACAACTCTCATGACAAATCTACAGGGTGCCCATTAAAGTCCCTTACCCTTTTTAACTGCCGAATGACTGCAGTTATCTTCATAAGAGTGGTGTCTAGGCAGTGAATTACAAAGTTGTAGAGCATCATCGATTTAGTACAAAAAGACACCTTATGGTCATGAATGCTAAAAATAGAAAGCTTAAAATGCTCATTTTTTTTTGTTTGCGGCTTCCGAAACTGTGACGTCACGAAATTATACTACACCGTGTGCAACGTGAAGTTCAAGCAAGGGTCCAGATGTGCATTGTAGCTCACGGAGAAAAGTTTGAACATCGAAAATAAAAGTATCTTGTGATAACCAGATATTTTTTTCTCCTTTCGAAGAATGTTTTGTCACGTTTCAGTGTAGGAAATCGCGAACAAGCAAATATGTGTTTTGAGCGTTCTGTTCTAAGCATTTACGTCCACAAGGTGTCTTTTTGTACTAAATACATAATGCTCTACAACTTTGTAATTCACTTTTGTCCTCTATCTCGTACCGTTTTAGAGATAATAACGCTAACTCCCCCGTTTTCCACCAGGTGGCGCTGTAAGTTGTTTCATCCAGTAGCGCATAGTCACTTTACCATACCTAGACACCATTCTTATGAATATAGCTCCAGCCGTTCGGTAGTTGAAAGGGTGGTAAGTGGGCACCCTGTATATGCTTAATTCCGCCCATCTAGATATTTACATTTTTTGATTATTTTGTTCATGTTTAGTCTCGATTGCAGCGCCTTCCCCAAGTGGGTGGCGAAGAGACAAACGTTCCAGTTCTAGCGAAGAGCTGTTGATAGCTGGACTCAAGTCGGTGCTCCTCTACTAAGCAGGAGACCATATTTACCTCCTATCAAGCGAGGTATTGTGAATTAATCGTCTATATTTGTATATCCTACTAAGCGAGATTGTATAGTCTTAAATGTGGTTTCTTTCCACTGTTTAATAATTTAATAATTAATTACTATTTAGCCACAGTCTCTTTTTTGTTTTGTTATTTTACCTATGTTAAGTTTTAAAATAAATGATTGAAAAAGAAATATAGTCCATGTCCATTTTAATTAAAAAAAGAGCTATCGCAAGCAGTTCACATGGCCATGAATGGACGAACAGACAGACATTTCTTAACTCTTTGGGACACGAAAAATAATAAGATGCATAATTATACACATGTGAGTGCAGTCGCGAATTCAGGATTTCGGTTGGAGGGGGATGAGTTAATAAAAATTTTGTATCGTCGTTTTGTATTTTGTATTCCCTCATGGCTTATGTAAATGAAAACACTTTAACTTTACTCACCTGACAATAAGAATCATAAAGGACAATACTTTCGATAATTTAATAAAAACACGATGAAAAAACTAGCCACAAAATTTTTCGACAGCGTAACGCTACGAATGGAATGACTGCAAAAGCGGGAAAATTTTCGAGCCTGTCAAGCCAGAAAGCAATGTTGCCACGGATTTTTTAAAGAGATTAGGAACAAACAGGTGAGGTAATTTGAATAAAATCAAGAATTTTGGTTTAGCTCTTGGGAAGGCTGCAGCCCCGTAGCACCATCCCTGGATTCGCCATTGTGTGAGTGTAAGGATTGATTTAGCGCTTTAGGAAGCTGAAAAATATTGCTTTTAATTTGTTTCAATTCCTAAAAATTAATCTGTGCGTTTTTGTTGTTATATCGCTTTTATAATAATTCAGCAAGAATGAGGAAAAGATGCATCATTCAGAGTGGTTCAGAAAATAACCCACCATGCTTCAAAGAGTTAAACGGATTTCGTCCAAAATTCGATTGAAATCTGCAAATTTGATGAAAAGGCTACATACCAAATTTCCCTGTTGAAGCACGTTGCATAGCATCATATTGATGTTTTAATAAATGCATAAAAATTTAAATTATATTATTTTTGAATTTATGTGCTTATATTTCGTAATTCATGCTTCTTATTAAAATCAAGTTCTTATTTTATTCAAACTAATCTCCGAGACTTCGGCGACAATTTTAGTGTGAGGAAGGTATTTTTAATTTATTGTGAATGATTAATAAAAGCAATCTGGCTCTACATCTTTATCGTAAAATAATCTGAAAAAGTGTCAGAATGAGTTCAATTCGGTATTAATCTTCAGTTTAAAAAGAATTTGGGGAAAAAAATGGTTTGGAACACTTTTCTTTTGTTCGAGAATATATGCCTTGAAATTTTTTTTAACTTATAAAACGGTTTATAAAATTGGTTAGTACAGAGGTTGATTGGGTCTTTTATTAAAACGAGCATAGATCGGCCAATGGTAAGAGATCCAAAATACATATCAGATTTTCTTCACAATACTACGAAGATAAACACGAAACATGCGTCTTGTTTAACCCTCTCACTGCCGAATATTTTTGAATTACTATTTAGACGCAATGTTTTAAAACTTGTTCAAATACCACTAAACCAAGCGAATTGTTATTTAAGTGCAAGGCATTATTAGCATAATATGATTCAACCCTTTAAAAGTATTAAGAAAACCCATTAACTTGTGAAAATCGCAGGATGCAGCAGAAAATGGACTTGCTTCCAACCCGCGGAAATCGCGGGATAAGCAGTCAGAGGCTTAAGTATATAAGAAAGTCGAGGGGAGGAAACTCGTGATGGTTCAAAGAAAAATTTACCTCACTCATCTAAAGTAGAGAAGGGCTTATCTAAAGTAGCGAAGGGCTCATCTAAAGTAGAGAAGGGCTCATCTAAAGTAGAGAAGGACTCATCTAAAGTAAAGTAGAAAAGGGCTCGTCTAAAGTAGAGAAGGACTCATCTAAAGTAAAGTAGAGACGGGCTCATCTAAAGTAGAGAAGGACTCATCTAAAGTAAAGTAGAAACGGGCTCATCTAAAGTAGAGAAGGGCTCAACTAAAGTAGAGAAGGGCCCAATTAAAGTAGAGAAGGGCTTGGTTCATCTAAAGTAGAGAAGGGCTCATCTAAATAAAATTTAGATATGAATCGTATTTGATTTATTGGGCAATTAGCATGTCAAAACTTACTTCATGATGGAATAGCATATCGTAGTTCCAAAATTCAGAATTGAAGATTACAGCATAACAAAACGAGAAGCAATTAATCTTTAGATACAGTCGACGCTCGTTATAACGATCCTGTGCGTCCCACAGCAAAAGGTCTTTATAACGAGTGGTCGCTATAGTGGATATAATTAAAACATGCATGCTCAGCAGTGCCATATAAATAGACGATTTTTAAAGAGATTCCAACTAAATACTCAACTTATTTTTTATCATTGGTATTAAAAATAAAATTTTATCAATTAAAAATGTATTTCTAAAGCAGATTTTGAAGTAGAAAATAAAGGGTGTTATATACTTATAAAACATTTATTTTCTAAAGAAAAAATCAGAAATGGTTGTTTGTCTTTTCTGCATATGTGCTTTTTGCAAAACATAATTTTCCATTTCAGTTAAAGATGGTAAATAATGTTCTGCCTTTCAAAAAAAAAAAATTTAAAGTCCCAATAGCACTTGAAACATTTTTTTTTTTTTATTCTAGGCTATTTTAATTCCCGCTCTGAGATGAGTGGGAAACCCCCCCCCCCTAAAAAAGTTAAACTGTAACACTGAAGACTCTGCATCTACGAAGCTTGGCAATATAATAATCAAGGTAATTTACATTTAGTAATATGTTCTTTTTGGGAAAAAAAATCGGGAAGAGTGTCCGCTGAATTCGGACGTTGTATTGGTATTAGAAGACACTGGACGGTCCTTATACCAGAAGTAAAATAACATAGTGCATAGGGAAACACAGTTGAGAATTTTATCACTGATCGTTATAATAGAATGGTCTTTATAATGTGTGTTCGTTATAAAGAGCGTCGACTGTATAAACAATAAAATGTATTACTTGATGTCTAATTGATAAATAAAAATCTAATTCATAAAATCTGTGTCAGACCATTACACATTTGTAGTACAAGTAATTTATATTTTCTATGGCAGTCAACGCTTGAAAAAACTCAATTCTCTTTCTTCGTTTCATTTGGAAATATACCATTTTAATGTGCATTCGAAAATAAAAAAATGTAGCAAATTATTTTGAAATTACTCACAATAATTTGATTACTACTACTTAATTTAACTGGAGAAAGAAGAGAAAAATATTTTTCACTGACGAAAACAGTTGCAAGTTAAATTCTCAAGCATAATAATAAAAGAATAACCTATGTTCATAAAGAATGTTTAAATTCTTTTGTTTCGTTTTCATTTTTTCCCTTGAGTGCGAAAGAATTCAATCTTTATTATAATCTAATTTTTCAGAGTTTATCATGGCAAACATTGCAACAGAATTCTTTTAAAAAGTGAAATAAATAATTGGCCTGCATTTTGATACCAGCAATAACATACAAAAATGATAAAAAAAAAAAATTCGAAAGAAATTAAATAAATTCAAATGGCACCATTGCGATTTGATTCATTTAATTTACTTAAGAAACAATACACGTAAAAACACGCAAAATGAATTATATAAAGAACAAAAAGCAATTTAACAAAAGAAACGAGTAACAAATTCAATTTGAAAAGAACAGATTTTTATCAAACGCGCGTTATCTATTTTCATCAAGAATTTCTCCCAAGAATTTTCAAAAAGAATAATGGAAAAATTCGACAGCAAAGCGCCATCTATCGTCGAAGAGACGGACAATTGTTTTCCAGAAGTGGCACCAGAAGGACGCGAACTACTGGCAAACCGCCAACTCACTTTAGTTGTAGGTTAAATCTTGGCAACTGCTTTTTGTGAAAGATTAATGGATTTTAGGCAAATGAGAGATGGGGTTAGGTCGGTTTATGGAAAAATGCAATAGATCATTAATGAGATTTATTGAAAGAAAGCGATTTTTTCTCTTTCATAATCAATTAAAAGATGAGCCCCAAATGTGAAATACGCAGGAAGTTAAGATAATAGTTACCAAGGCAGACGCATGGGTATTTTTTCGTATTCGTTCGAAAATTTTGGTTGAAAATGTTTCGAAAGTTAAAATACTGCCAAGTGTCTCCTTTGCGCCTCGAAAATTAGCTCGAAGTGACTTTGTTAATTATTTTACTAATGAGAATCGTTTTTAATGAATCATAATGAAGAATAGCTAAAATCTATCAAAATTACATTTTTTCCCTTCGGTTAAAATGAGAAAGAATTGGCGTGAACTTAATTGATTATAGCAATAACCGTTATTTCAACGAAAATCCGATAATTATTTAAGGCTCACGTCAAAACTAATTTTCAGAACTTTTCAATCTTCTGCATGTCAAACTATGCAAAATTCTGAGTAGTAAAAATTCTAGTGCTTCGTTCATATTTCAGGTATTATCATCAAAATATAAACGAATTATCTGAAGGAAAGGCGATTTAAAAAGGTTTCTAATACGGCTTGAAATTTAAGATATGCTCGTGGATTGGCATCAGAAATACTATAAGAAAACTCGGAAATCGTTCATGTTCTACTTTTTATTTAATTGGGGTTAAATCATTGCTTCATTTTAAAGAAATCTTCACGTAAATGTAGCAACTTTAAAGAGCAAAACGGTGAAAATTTTATTGTTTAAGGAATGTTGGAAAATATTAATGATTATGAGAAATATTAACCCTTTGACGATGACTGTCACATGGGTGTGCCATCTGCTCGTAGCCTTAAGCGTTCGGCCGTCCTCAAAAGGTTAATAAAATAGTAATGATTTCATAGAAATGTCAAGCAACTGATAAATTTATTTATTAAAGGTGTGTATTTTTACAGTGGCTCAATAGCTAATTTTTAAACCATCAGTGATAGACATATAGTTCCAGGTTCAAAAATGCTTTAATTGACGTAAAAAATTACATTTTAACGAAAGACAACGTTCCTCCCATTGGGGTCTCGGGAAGGAAATTGATTCACACGCCAAAACGCCACAGAAAACATTGTATGGGAGATCCTCTTATCTCGGTAAATACATATGTTAAAAACATAAATAATGTCTTATTTTAGAGATAAAGGGTAACAACAGAAGTTACAAAAGTATTTGAAAATCGGAATTGTAGTTTACCGACTACTGAGTCGGAAAGGTGGGCAAAAATACGCATGAATTGGTGACGCTATCCTCTATATCTCGGTAAATACATGTAATAATTTAACACTTTCCTAATTTTAAAAAACGCTTGCGTAATTTATTAAAAATAGCCAATATTACCTTCACTTTGTTCATGTGTTATATTGTTCTTCCCTTATTTGAGAGAATCGGGAATTTTCTGTACACTTTTACTTAAAACTTCAACTAAGATGTTGGTATGTCCTTCACTCTATAAAATATTTTTATAATAAAGCAAATTGGTTAATAACTCGGCTGTTTTATGATTGCAACAACGAAAACATTTTATACATATGTTAAAAACATAACTAATGTCTTATTTTAGAGATAAAGGGTAACAACAGAAGTAACAAAAAAAATTGAAAATCGGTTTTGTAGTTCAGCGACTACTGAGTCGAAATGATTGGGCAAAAATACACATTCATTGGTGACGCGATCCTCTATATCTCGGTTACTACATATGTTAAAAATATAATCTTATTTTAGAGATAAAGGATAACAATAGAAGTTACAAAAATACTTACTTAAACTTCAAAACTTACGAGAAACAAAAGAGTCACGCGAGTAAAGTAGTCCTACGCATTTAACATCAGCGGCTGTTTGAAAAAACAGTCTTCAACCATTTTTTTATTGTTTGAGTCAATAAAAATGTACTGCTGAAAAAATTACGATGTCTCAATTTTTATACAGCCCCCCCCCCCCTCTGGTCCTATTTCGTAAAATAATCTTGACACCAGTGGCGGCTCGTCAGCTTAGAAACAAGCAGTGGTGCCAAAGTTGTGTAGACCCAAGTTGTAGGAAATTCTGTGCTGATTATTTTGATATATAATGACGATATACCAAAAATTGAGAGTTTTTGAGTTATAAGCAAAGACTAGGATAAAATCTTTTTTTTTCATGTTTTTGGCTATAACTAAAATTCCAACCAAAATTTTTGGTGGCAAACCTCAGATTCGTTATCAGCTCCCAAAAAACGTAAAGGAGCAAAAAATTACAACTCCTTCAGATTTAATAACTGGACTACACAGAGAAAGCGATAAAAAGCCAAATGAGGACGGCAAAAGCGGAAGTCGCGCCAAGCGCGGTCTGCGGTTACTGCAGCTCAAAGTGTCTCAAAATTTAACGGAGAAAAGGTTGCTTTTTTCTTCTGATTTATCGCTCAGAGTGAGAATTCCGTTTCCTTCGGAGGGGCGAAAGACGCTGCCTGATCCTCTGCACCAGGCTAACTGGTGCAGAAGACACACCTAACTGGACACCAAATAAGTGACCCTGTTTTCTGTGCTGTTTTCTGACGAACCCAAGATTTCCCTGGAATCTGGCCCACTTCGTATTTTATATGGAGAACACCAAGGACCCGTTACAACCAAGAAACTGTCCTTCAAGAATATATAATATGGAGTGTGGGTTTGGAGTGGAATTATCCTGAATTCTCGAACAGTTCTCTATGCTCAACTGGGGACATGAAAGGCCAGATTTATCAGGATATCATTCTGCAACAGCATATTCGTCTGTTCAGAGGTGCAATGGGCTCACATTTTGTCTTTATGGATGACAACATTCATCCTCACCATATAACCACAGTGGATGATTGCCTTTAAGAAGAAGATATCACGTGTTTGGAGTAACTGGCTTGCTTCCCTGGTTGAGTCGCATGCACGCTCGAGCGGCAAGTTACAGTATGTCATCCACCTCCTAGGTCTGTTACACTGATTCAAGAGTGCGAAGGCCTACCAGAAATCATCTGGATAGTTTCGTGCTGAGCATGTCCAAACGTTGTACTGATTGTCTTGAAGCAAACGGCAAGCATAAAGCCAATTATTCTTCGTGGAAAACGTATGGTATTAGTTTTTCTACGCGGGACATGTATTCTCCCTTTGCTACAGGGAGCATTTTCCTTATTTTAGTGGGAACTGTGGTACATGTTAAATTGAGGTAAAATATGACTTCTTGGATAGTCGTTTCTTCTCCTAGAGAAGGGCCAGCAAAATGCATCTTGCGAACCACATTCGGCTTTTTGGGTTCGTACAAGTTGCTCTATAGTAAAACTAAAAATGAAAGCAAAACTATCATACTTTCATTTACAAAATTTTAAAAGGATATATTTCACAAATGATGATTTCATTTGTTTCAAAAGTGTCCCAAAACTTCTAAAAGATAACGTCGGTTCCTTGCATTGTATTTCAGCAAGTGCGGTTCCCTAAGTTGTATTTCAGCAAGTGCGGTTTCCTGCATTGTATTTCGGCAAGTGCGGTTCCCTACATTGCATTTCAGCAAGTGCGGTTCTCTACATTGTATTTCAGCTAGTGCGGTTCCCTACATTGTACTTCAGCATGTACTTTCGAAATGCACTGTTTTATAAATGAAAAACATCCCGTTCTGGAAATAGTTTCTCATCAACTGCACTGTCTGGTCCCTCAAGGAAAAACAGACGTGTTCAGTTTATGTTAGAAATATCTTTATGGAAACATATTCATGCAAGCCATAATTTTCTTACTAGGATTTCTTTAAGTTTAAATTTAGCACTCAATTTATTAATGCCAACTTATAATCATGCCTTAAAGGGAAAAATACTAGTTTCAAACCGAGTTTCGAACCATCTGTTTAATTAGATGACCCCTTCTCTGCTATCTCTTAACTACAGTAGATGAGAGGGTCAGCTGATTAGATATTAAGTATGAATCGTATTTGATCGCCGTATGGATCGTATTTGATTCATATGGCGATCGACGTGTTAAAACCAATGAGAATGATTTTCTATCTGATTTTCCTTACATCAATGGAAATATAATTATTATTGTTGTTTTTCTTTTTTCGTAAATATAATAATTTTGTTGGTGTATTCGATACGTAAGGAACAAGCCGAGTTGATAACTATTTTTCATTTATTATCAATATATGGGAGAGTGACGGAATATACGCACATCTCGTATGAAAGTTTCAAGTCAAAAGAGATCGAAAAATCCCTGCATTCTCTCAGATAGGGAATTAACATATAGACATGTGATCAAAGTGAAGGGAATATTAGCTATTTTTAGTAAATTACGTAAGTGTTTTAGGGAAAAGTCTGGCGCCAAGAAGACGCCATCATGATTTTCTGTGGACGCGTGAAAGCGATTAAAATATTCTTTTAGTAATAAATATGCCAAAATGCGTGATTTAATATCCCTCCAGCGCGGGAAATGAAACGAAACTGGACTTTAAGATAAGTGATTTTGGAATACATTAGTATTGTACTAAGATTTTAAAATATATGATATTAGAAATTAAAGTAAAATTAAGTGAAATTATTACATATATGTATTTAGAATTGCAATGAGATTATTTTTTTTTGTGTCACAAAATTTCCATTCCCTGTCCTAGCATGTAATATGAAGACCTAAAGCAAACTACCAAAAAATTAGAATATTTATCAAATTAATTATTTGGATGTTAATGTAAATAAGAAATATTAAATAAAGTAACAATTTTAACTTCAACGATGTGACAAAACATACAGTGAAAAAATCTTAAAATATTTTTACACTAGAGTCCAAGAATAAACCACAATAATAAATTTTTTTAATTATTTCAACCATCAAATCACACAATGGATACTAACCTGTCATGTTAATTATAAATGAATCGATTGATCTGTTCTATGAAATGGAAAAATATCCGGAATTATTATTATTCTTTCGTTATAGATTCCAAGAACAAATGTTAGAATAAATGTTTTAAGTTGTTTTAACCATCAAAATTCACACTGGACACCAAGTTTTTCATAGCAGACACAAATGAATTTATTGATCGCTTCCATGAAGTGTCAAAATATCTAGAAAAAAATCTTACAGTATTCTTGCATTAGAATTTCCAAGGATAAACCCTAACTATATATTCTTCAAATAGTTTTAATGATCAAACCACACAACAGATCCTAGTTTCCATAGGATGGATTTCCAAAGCCGATTCCATTGATTCTTACCATGAATGATTTAATAACTATTACAAATTTTCGGTGGATCGCTGACTGACACTCAACGTTCCCAAAATGCTTTTGTAATAATAGCTAAGTAAACAGAATTCCCGATAAATTCACAAGCCCAAGTACAGCATTCATAATCATTTGGAAACTTCAATGATTGTCACTTCTGTTTGGAACACACAGATTTGGATATTCCCCTTTTCAATTTGGCCAACGATGGTTCATGCACAGAATGGAATATTGACCATGAATAGTTATCTAGGAAACCAATAGAATTATACAGGGTGTTCGGAAAGGTCATTTACAAACCCGGGAAAGAAGATTCAACATTACTCTTTGCAACCATAGTTGTATAAGATCAATTGTACGCTTTGTAAGGTGATACGAACTTGTTAGGGGACACTCCGTTGCGTGATGAATAGGGCTGCCTTGTTCACCACAGCCACAGAAGTCAGTTGATTTCAGATGGAACCGATGGAGATAAGTCGGAAAGGGCCCATGCCCTGTTGCAAAATGAATTTCTGATCTTTTCCATGGAATTGGTGTAGTCTGAACTTTGGGTTGAATTTGGTATACGAACTTGTTAGGGGACACTCCGTTGAGTAATGAATAGGGCTGCCTTGTTCATCACAGCCACAGAAGTCAGTCGATTTAAGATGGAACCGATGGAGATAAGTCGGAAAGGGCCCATGCCCTGTTGTAAAATGTATTTCTGATCTTTGCCATGGAATTGGTGTAGTTTGAACTTTGGGTTGAATTTGGTATATGTTCCCGCCGGTTTTTCCAGTGTCCCATTGGATTTGCCACTTTTGGCTCGAAATTTCACCAAGCCTCTTTATGAGATAACTTCGTGGTGCTGGGATATATATTATTTGTTGACCTTCAGAGGTCGCTTGTTTTTGTAGGATGTCTGCAGCTTCGTTGCAAGGTTTTCCGTCCTGGGCTTTAACCCATGCAAGAGTAAATGCTTGCATCGGTTGTTGTGCTGTTGTAAATTTGTATTCCATTAAATTTATGTCGTATATTTTATCTGGTATAATCTTTTCTTTTACTAAATTCACTGCCAAAATGTCCCCTTTAGCACATCCCCTTTGCGTTGCGGTCTATTTAATTTTTGCTATAGACCACATGTTCTATTGCAAAAATGTTTTTTTCCTATGTGCTTGACCTACCGTATGTTCGCCAACGATCTTTTTAAATACCATGTAAAGTATATACAGGGTGGTCATAAATTATTGGACACATTTCAAAAATTAATAAAAAAAAAAACTCATAATATTACAACTACAATTTTCTTTATGACATCGCATTTGAAAAAGTTTTTTTGTAGATAGGTGACATGCCGTTACGGTGGTCTAGGGTGTCGTAAATTATTGGACATCTCCCATTTATGAGAGCCATTATCTGCGAGACTATTAAAGCTAGAAGAAAAATAAAAGCATATATTTGTGGGGAATTTTTAGCTCTTTAATTTGTTAATTCACATGTAGTGTGAAAACTGAATATTTTTCTGATATATTCAAGATAAACTAAAAAAGGAAACCAGAAAACGCGCATCCGCTTTTGCTGATAGGTAGACAATGCGTATGGAAATCTCTCGGTGTAGCAAATTTAGAACGCCGTAATAGTACGCCACCTACTTGAAAAAAACTTTATTTGCTCTCTCATGAAAAAAAAACCGTAGTTGTAACGTTATTAGTTTTTCTTAAATTAATTTTTGGAATGGGTTCAATAATTTATGACCACCATGTATATTATGAGAGTAATTTAGAGGATAACAAATGGTTCAGTTTCAAACCCTTGCTTTTCTCCCTCTAATATCGGATTTAGGACAGGATTGCTCTGGGTTCAAAATCTGGTTCCACCGAAGACTCTTTTGACGTTCGGTGGAATCAGGTCTGGTGCATGTTAAGCGCGACATTCGCCACTAGGACACTGCACTTTTTTCTGGAACACTGTGTTCTAATACCCTTCATCAATGTAAAAATCTGATGAGAATTGGCGCAGACCTAGGAAAAATTTGGAAATCCAGCACCGTTTGCTTTCCATTCAGCCCATTCGGCCATAAAAATGAATTACGATCCTTCGAGGAGGGAGGATGCTCTCTCCGAAAAGCGAACACCACCAGCGGGGGAGGGGGAATGTGGATGGGAGTCAGTCTGAGGAAATCATGGAGGGGAGTGCCCCGGAGGAGGAGTGTAGGGGAGGATTGCAGCGACCGTTAGTGCGTTTCGGATCCTTCATGAATGACCCACCTAAATGGATCGGCTTAATTGGATGGTACCAAACCGGTCGTTGCCCCAAATGGTGTAGAACAGGGTGGGCACAGGGAGTTCACAGATGAGATGCTGCCGGATAAGTAAACAAGTTCTCAGTTCATTGGTGGGTACAGTAATGGTGGTGTGGCTCTTAGGACCAGTCTCCAATGAAGAGTCGTATCCTGGTAAAGGGGGGGGGGTCGTCGCATGAGAAGCTCGTAACGGGGACTATTATGCGGGCCCACAGTGCCCAATGAAGTCGTAGCGGCCGGTCAATCACGTAGACCCGGATGCTGAGGCAGGGCGGGGTGATCTTCATGTGATTGTCGTGAATATCCAGCTTTAAGGTCAAATGTCTTACTGTTTTTGCGTGTGGAAGTTTGGAGAAGGATGTACCAGCTGAGGTACTGACCAGGCACAAAATGCCGAATTGCGTCCGAAAATAAAGCTTATGATATATAGTATAATGGAAAAAAGAAGAATCATAAGTTTTGATCAACCATTCTCAGAAATTTCAGCAAAATTTAGATAATGTAATTTTTTCAGGTGGTGAAAAAGCACTAAAAAATAGCATATTTCAACGGATTAAATATTCTAATGATGGAAAAGAAGGATTTTTTTCCATGAAATGCTAAAATTTATGAAAGGAGCTATATTGATTCAGATGCTGGATTTGATACATGGTCGTTTTATACGAATAAAAATCTTAATAAATGTTTTTACACAAAAAATTTATTCTCTCGTGTACACAGTATTCTGTTCCAATATTATTTTTTTAAAAATAGGAAAGGAACATATTAACATCTTTTTTTTTTAATTTTATCCACCAACTGAGAAAATTTTTTTTAAGCAGATATTTTTAATCTTTTCTGCCTTATTTCTATTGGACAGAATTTTTTCTATGAGTATGAAGCATGATATTGCAATAAATAAAAGAGGGTATCCGATTTCCCTCATACTTTCACTATATTCAGGTACTCCGATGCATCAATATATTCAAGATGTTACAGTTCTTTATTTTTTGCCTGTGCAATTATGGACTCCATAAACTCTTTACCCAAAACAGCTTCATGCTGATACATACCATTCAAATCATGAGGTGGATTTTTTTTTTTTTTCTGATTGTCACGTCACAAAATTTGAGACTCTACAGTATCAAATTTGTCACAAAATTGTTTCAAAAGTCAAAGAATTGAAAAGAAAAGAAATCTTTAATTTTAAAAAAAATCATGGCTGTAAATAATTTTGTTTTGAATACTTATTTTCAGAAAATATCAAAAAAGATATCTCATAAAATTTAATTTCAAATAAATTTCATTTTATATTTCTACAATCGAGTTTTCTCTCTATTAGAAATTAATGCGATAAATGCCCGCTTGAAACTAATGGATTAAAAGCTTATCATTTTTTAAACCAAAATTGTATGTTTTGCTGCATTTTTTTTTCAATAAGCAAATAATACTCACTCTCTCAGGTAAGATTTTAAATTCAAATTTACCATTTGAGAATTTAACTTTAAGCTGATATGCATGTCGTGCTGCCATCTATGATCAAATAGAAAAACTATTAAAAAGATTAGGAAAATGCGCTGTGGGGTGTTACGCGAAAACAAGTTCACAAAATCATTTTTTATTGCATAACTCTAATGCAGATTTAAAAGCAAAAAAGAGCATTGAAAGTGTATTAAAACAATTACAAATTCCTCTGTATTCTCAAAAAAAATCATAAAAATTTCTCATCAAAAGCGTGAGTTATCTGACAGTTGTGTGCACAAGAATGAAATTCAAATACAGTAATTAATAATTTCACATTATTAGCACAAACAAATGCTCAAATACTTTTACAAGTAAATGTACTTTGCTATATGAAGAAGCAGAATTTGAAATGTGAAACTGAATTTTTGAGCATAGAATTATAAATAAAATAAAATTTAGGTATACACATAACCTTTTTTTCCAATTCATTTTCAGAAAAGAATGAAAATCCTCTTTTGAACATACGTTAAAAGGAGGTAAGTATAAAATCGAGACATAGATTCTTCTTTCTTCAAAAGATATCAAAATAAATGAAATTAATAAATTACAGATGGATTGAAGGGAGTTAGCCGAAGAAAGTGACACTGACGATTTATATAGTTTGAAATAAACACTGTTAATAAGTAAAGCGTAGCAGAATAATAAAAAGTAGTAAAGGTAATAAGAAGAAGTAAGGTAATAAAAAATATTACTGTTCAGTTTATTTCACGTCTCATAAACCGAATGACTTTTAGTGGCGTAGCAAGTGCAAATGGAACCGGGGGCAAGGTATTATTTTTTCGCCCCTTCAGAAAATTTGGCTTTGAAAAATGCAATATGCACAGTAACGTTTTATCTTTATGGCGTCTGTTAAGACTGGCATTCGCGGCATTTATACCCCCTTCCCCCCTGTCACTACTTCACTGGGACTGTTCATAGAAATTCCAAAAATCTGTATAACATGGGTGTTAAGCTGGGCATTCACGAGAAGTCTAGCTACGCCATTTGTCCTAAGAACGTTTTTTTTCCCACCCATATTAGTCGAAAAATTAGGCAAAAAATTCACTAATGTTCCAAAGTTTGTTTTGAGACAAAGTTCAAAGTCTCAGAATTCCTGCCACCCAGACTCCTCTTCCCCCATGCGGAGGATTTCGAGTTTCATTTCTAGCCCCGACGCGAGGTGCCAAGGTAGCCAGATCCTTTGTTTTGACGCTACCCTCGCATCGAGGTCTCAAATTGGAATCGGCGGATTGCGTTTTGGATTTTAAGTTCTTTTCAATTCCATCACTTCGAATCATTTGCTCCAAATTTGACAGGTTTTCGACCTTGACGATAGGTTTTTCCTTCCCGCGTTCCAAAAATTGCATTTTGGAAGAGAGGTGAATGGCTGCCCTAAGCCAGGAATTCACTTGAAAGCTAGCCATGCCATTTGAGATAAGCTCGTTTTTTTCCTCACCCATTTTAATCGAAAAATCCAGGCACGTCATTCACTAGAGGTTTCAAAGTGCGCTGGCGGTACGGGGGGGGGAGCAAAGATCGATCCCCCCCGCCACTCTTTGATCCCCGCTATTCCCCCCCCCCACACACACACTCAGCGGATTTCCGATTTGCGACCCTCGAAGCGAGGTACCAATCTATTCAATGTTTTTGATGTACCGCCTAGCCTCGTTCGAGGTCTCACATGGGAATGGGAGCATGAAGAGCTGGAATTTAATTTCGTTGGAATTCCAGCTTTCCAGAGCCTCTATTCTAATTTCCATCAGTTTTTAAAACTGACGAAAGCTTTTTTCTTCCCGTGTTTTAAAAATTCCAGTTTGGGTTAAATGTGAATTGCCTGCTTTAGATAACGCGCATTTGAAGCGCCATCTACAAGGAAATAAATTTATTCATTACGAGAAAGAACTGAGTGACCTGCAGACACGTTTCACCTTCAGCAAGGATTAGAACAATTCGAATATTTTTCAGCGACTCGCCCTCGTAGTGGTCCCCTTTTTTGAAATTACCACACACCCTGTCCGTGGTCAACCTGGGAACTATTAAATATATGTAAAAAACGCCCTTGCGGTATGGTCGTGTCGCAATCATCAGGCCCAGCGGTGATACAGTTGAAGTGGTGACACACATTATAGCGTACCAATTGTTTTTTGTTCAATATTGTCACATTGTGTCTTCATATTGAGTCAAATGTTATGAAGGGTTCTTTGTATTTAACATAAATAATTACGTTATTGGAGATTTACCATTTGTTGTGAGGACTTCATTACGAGACATTTACAGTATTAACGTGCGTTCCTACGGCCTATTTTTCCACGAGTTGCGTCCGCGGTTCGCGTTATTTCCTGTCGTCGGAACAGAAAGAATCGATGTGGCTCGTGGGCTTGTAGGTTCATCTGCTGCTTCCCGCGTTATGACTGTAAATAGCTCGCGCATCAAAGGAAAGTAGGAGGCCAGACGGCGCCAATGCATCCGCTCACTCGAGCGCTGCCGATATATTTGCAAAGCCACGCTCCGTACGAACGGCACGACTGTTCGAATTGAACCGACCACATTCCATAAGTACGAACCTCGTCGAGGTTTAGCAAAGCCCCACGCCGTTGGAACAAGGTTTTAGGTTACATGACTGAATTCGCAATGCATACAGTTACAGATATAAAACAGTTAGCCACAGTTATTAAACATACTATGTAACAAATATGTTTAGATGTTAATAAACATTTATTTTTATAATATCTTCAACGACTCAACAAGGGTTGTTTCTAGGGTAAGTGATGTCCGGGTCACAATATGATTTTCTCGCCCTCCCCAATCATCGTTAATGGCTTAGCTTCTGTAAACAGCTCCCGGACATGGCATTTTTTCTCACTTTGATCGTATTCTGCTTTAAAAAGTGGCATAAAAGCACGAATGTCTTGTCATCATGGCAAGTGGCGTAAAGAGGGTAAATGGCGCTAGAACAATGATGTTTTTTCACCCCAGTCTTGTCAATGGCTTAGCGTAAACGGTGCTCAGAGAATGATATTATTTTTAAACCAGCCTCATCATATTTTTCTTTAAAAAGAGATATAAACGATGCTCCGAGAATGCTATTATTTTTATACTCACTCATCAGATTTTTCTTTAAAAAGAGACATAAACGGTGCTCAGAGAATGCTATTATTTTTATACTCCCTCATCATATTTTTCTTTAAAAAAGAAACACAAACGGTGCTCGGAGAATGCTATTATTTCTATAATTTCTCTGCCACATTTTTCTTTTAAAAAAAGAGACATAAACGGTGCTATCGAGAATGTATTTTATACTCCTCTCATATTTCTTTCTTTAAAAGAACATGTAAACGTTACCGAGAATGCTATTATTTTATACTCACTCATCATATTTTCTTTAAAAAAGAAACATAAACGGTGCTCGGAGAATGCTATTATTTTTATACTCCCTCATCATATTTTTCTTTAAAAAAGAAACATAAAAGGTGCTCTGAGAATGCTATTATTTTTATACTCCATCATCATATCTTTCTTTAAAAAAGAAACATAAAAGGTGCTCGGAGAATGCTATTATTTTTAAACCCCCTCATCATATTTTGCTTTAAAGAGAGACATAAACGGTGCTCGGAGAATGGTATTATTTTTATACCCCCTCATCATATTTTGCTTTAAAAAAGAGAAATAAACGCAGTAAGGTTTTGCCTGCATGAAAGCCCCCTAAAATTGGCGTTAAGGGCATCTAAGCCCCCTTTCCCCCGGGTCGCTACGCCACTGCTATCTAATGCAATTAGGGGTAAGACAGGAACTACCAAAGTGGAAATAATATTATGCGTGGAAAATGTGAAAATTATACACTGAGGACACAGTGAGTATACGTGATTATTTTAATGAAATAAATTCTTGTTACGTCACTATCATATGACAAGCAGAAGTGAGTAGGTAATCTAACTCTGCACGTTACCTTAGCTATGCGGTGGCGTTATATATATATATTCCTCTTGCAAGATGAAGAACGGAGTCCAAAATTAAATTGGTGCACCGTTTGTTATCTGATCACGTCAACACCCCCAGATGATGTACACGTAATTTTCAACAGTGCTTAAATCATGAGAGATACAAAAGATGATGCACACGTAATTTTGAACGGTGCCCAAATGATGAGAGATGCACCAGCTGACGTATACATCATTTTGGACCATGCCTAGATGATGATGAAAAGGGTATCTGAGGTCTTATTCTACCCTCTAAACTTCTACACCATACCACCATGAGGAAATTTGACCTATGACATATTTTCATGAGGCGCATATACATGGATCTTCATTGGATTCGGGTTTTGATACTGTTATCTTTCGAAACTCTGGCACCAGATCACCGAGGCAAAGAATTGATTGCAATATCACTGCCAAAGTTTATTCACGCAAGATCAATCTTACATTAAATTATCTCTCTCATATACGAAATATACAAACAGAAAGTGTTGTAATCGTAAAAAATTCGACCCGAAAATTTTGATGAATCTCATTTTAAGTCCCACCCGAGTCTGAAGAAATGGTTTTTGGAATTATCTATACTTATAAAAGGCAATGTTTGTGTGCGTGCGTGCGTGTGTGTGTGTTTGTCTGCGATGTCCAGACGAATCTATCGCACTTACAGCCATGAAATTTTTGGTACACAGGTAGTCGCAATGGTGGCTGAATGCACCTCGAAGCCGAAATTTTAAATTTTAATCTAGAAATTTTTTTATTTAATGTTTTGTGTTGTTTTGGTTGATTTTTCGCACTAATTTCTCAATAGAATGGTTTCGAATAATTGTACGACAAAAATAGATAGACCATCGGAAAGAACACGCGATTTCCGTTCTAATGAAGTTAGTTTTGAATTTCTATCGTAAATTACTGAATTTTGAGAATTTTTAAAAATCAGTCAGTTTTGCCGTCTAAATGTTGGTTTTGATTTTAAATTTGCTGCATCCGACTTTCTAATAACACTATAATTTTCAATTTTTTTTATCTTATAACTAGAACGGTTCTGTCGGATTTAAAACAAGAATGGTTAAAATATCTTTTATCCTTTTTTTAAAATTAATTTTTTTCTGGGCCGTTGCGAGTTATTTTTCTCGATCGAGTTCCAAAAGCGGCACTTCTTCAGAACGTTGATGCCAAATTTGATTGGCGGACGCGTAGGATACGTCATGACCTTCACCTGAATGAATTACTTCGATTATTATTTTCGGATTTGATTTATATTTTGCTTGCTGTATAATAATCATTTTCACGTTCCAATTTTGTAATATTGTTTTGGATTAACGTACTCTGTACTGTAGCACGAAAAAAAATAAGCAGGAAAATCAAAAAATGTGTATCTTTTGTTTTGATTTTGTTTTCAAAACTTTGTCATTGTGGGCGGTTCTTTTTTTTTCATTTTGTTAAAGTCCTGATTCCACGGGCAACGCCGTGCGCGTACTGCTAGTGGGTTTATATGTGGACGCGATAGCTCAAAAGGATAACAAGCCAAATAAATGAAATTTGGTACGTGATCTTGACACCAGAATTGTAGATTTTATAAAATTAAGGACCCCATCAATTAAAGGGAAAAAATCAAATGTATATTATCGATTCTCTTCGCTATGCCATGAAGTTAAACACTAAACCTGTCTTATTGTATTAATATACCAGTAAGTCAATTGGACAACACTCCCTCTAGATGTTCAAGTACCGTTATTTAATTGTTTTACAAGCAAAGTTTTACGCTGTAAATAAAAACAGTGATTGCCCATGTGTAAATCAGCCCCTTTATTTGTTCTCAGTCAGTTCCTTCTTGTCGTAGACGTATTCTCCCAGTCCGCTTCCGGCTCGCTCCAAACTGGCGATGAAGTCCCCGAGTTGTTTGATCTCCTCTATCTGCTGCAGGAGCAGCTCGTTGTCCAAAAAGTCGCACGTCTAGAAGAAAAGAAAACAAAAATTGAACTTGGCAGAAGCAGATTCCACGTTATCATGTGCCAACAAGATTTTATGTATGGAGTTTATGGACGAGTTTTCTGGTTTGTTTATTTTGGATTCACACACCGCTTTCCGGTAACCTTCCGATTTAAGGATTCGCCAAATCAACTGTATCAAGCGCCAAGCTCGAATCAGTTCTTTCTTCAGTACGCAAAGCGTTGAATTCCATGTTTTTTGAGTTTGTCTTTCTTTTTAAATCGGTTAAAAAAAAGCTCTTAAAGCATTTAAATTCTAAATGGATTAACTAAATCTTTTGGTTAAAAATTTAACCGTCAGTGATTATTTAAATCGTATGGTTAAAAATTTAACCGTCAATGATTATTTAAATCTTTTGATTAAAAATTTAACCGTCAGTGATTATCTAAATCGTATGGTTAAAAATTTAACCGCCAAACAAACGTTGGAGGTCGCCAAAAAGGGCGATAAATAATAATTATGGCAACCTTTCCACAAAATGAAGCTCTTATTTTAAGTAAACAATGAGCGCTACAACAATAGAAACACTAAATTTAGTATTTTCAAAGTATTCTTAAGGCATAACGTTAAAAAACTCCACTTTAAACATTAATTAATAACTTCAAACAGAGTGTTGAAATTTTGAAGATTCAATTGACTTAGCATTATCAGCGGAAGTTGATTGTCCCGGCGGAAAACATACTTTACCGTATAAACAAAACAGAAAACTCGTCCATAACCACGTCATCTAAATTGTTTAAAAGTACTATATCCACGATTGATACTAGATCCACGAATTTAACTTTATCTCTGCAACTTTTCGTCTATCCCCCAGTGTCAAACATAATTTATATACTATATAAAATAGAAGCGCCATTTCTTAGTACGGGGTAGAAAATACAAACTACAGAATAGATTTTCTTCACATTTTGCTGGTAAATGCCATGAAGCACGAAGAAGGTTTTAGTGGAGGTTTCATGACAATTAATAAAATATTTAATTTTTAATACTTAAAAAAAAAACTATGCTTCTACTGCGCATGCGCAGTATTGCGCAAGAAAATAGCATGGCGGCGCCAAAGATTTTTTTCAGTAAATTGAATATAAAATAGCCAAAGCATGAGAAAGAGAAACATTTAAATGAGATTTCTCTCTTTTACTTATGTCAATATGACACGTAAATCAGTATGGTATTGAAAAATATCTCATTTACTCGAAAATTGTTTTGAGATTTCCTGTTACTTAAAAATTGATTCAAAACTTAATTACCTGCTTTTAACGATCGATGGAGATTTAAATTAATTGTTCAAATTGGTTGTCTTCACATCACATGCTGTAAGCACTTATTTCAGTTGCCACTCACAATGTTGAATTGAATTATGCATCATTCTTTAAAAATTATTAATAATTTATGGAGAAATTTAGCTTTCGACGGTTTTTAAAAATCATTTGGTTCAACTGATATTTTAATTTTAAAAAAGTATCAGACGATAAGAGAAATTTAATGATTATACTATAAGTATTTTTTATATTAAAGATATTAGGCAGGAAAGTATTTTCAACCCGGGGTATTAGCTAGTCTTGAATAATTATTTTCTCTAATTCCATACTTCTTGTTTGGAAAGCAATTCTGAACATAAATTGAAGCAGACAATGACCATGAGTGAAATGTGGGACAAATCTGGGATATTTAATTCCAATTCAGGAGAAACCCGGATATCTTTTTCATTCCGGGTCAGAGAGTCGAAATTCGGGGCTCTTCCGGATAATCCAGAATGTCTCGTCACTTTTGTTATGATCAAAGCATTAATTTACGGGTCTATTCTGGTATCCCCGGTTGGGGTTGGGGGGCGTCACTTTTCCCGTTGTTAGCGTGCGGAAAAAGTGACGTCTCCCAACCCAACCGGGGATACCAGAATAGACCCGTTACTGACACTTGAAAAATGTATGCACATTTGATATAACAATTTCCAATCTCTTCTCCAGTTCTGTTGGAATATTTTTAGATATTTCCTACATTTAACAAAGAAACTAATAAATGACGGAGAAACCTGAGGATCGTTATGGTCTTCGGCAAGTTGGCGCAATTTTAGCAGGTCCTGATTCACACTTGTTTCCAGAGCCATGGCAGCTTTCAATGCTCCTATGCCGCTTTCCCAGTCAACTTTTTCTGGTGGCTGAAAAAGAATACAGTTTTTAATAAGTTTGACTGACTATATTCACAAGAAATATTGGTTCACCTGGAGTTTAGGGTACGTACTCACTTCGTTTCCTTTAAGCTCGCCAACTGTTTGTCGCCAAGAGAGAGAGAGTGCCAGAACATTTGTTTTGATGAGAGTTGAAAATTTTTTCGGAGTCACTTGCGCATGCGCCGGCAATGATTTGTTTACCGGTCTACGGCGTATGCCCTTAGTTTCGCCTCATTTCCATTGGCCCACTGTCTTCTCTCTTCGATTTGATTGGTCGGCGTACGAATGTGAATAATACTTCGTTTGGAATTCTTGATCATTTACTACACAATTTTTTTCAATAACCGTTCGCTTCTCTTCTGAAGACTTTCGTTCATTTAATTTGCTGATTCTCTTTCTCTGTGTTGCTGATTATGGCTTCCAAATACCGAACAAGGAATGTTTTCTCTGGAAACAATGTTACTTCCCTTGCTACTTTTCATCGTCTTCAGACGTCGTGTTTTTCCTGTTTTAGTGCTTTTCCTGTGTGTTTCGTTTCTCAATTAAAAAGTGAAGCTACGCTTTGCTGAAAGCGAAGCCGCTGCTGCTTATTTAAGTTTTAAAAAACTAGCTCGGCATTGCGTGTTCAATTTCTCGTTTTGAGAACCCTTAGGCATCGAATGCGCAGGAGACCTATAAAAAACTCGCTGCGCATCCTAAATAGTGTTTGGCGACGGCAAGTAAAATTGTGCCGAAGAAAATTGGCGAGAAAATAGTACACACCCTAAACTCCAGGTTTACTGAAATATTATATTTACAAAAATGCAAGGTATCGACAAACTCTTGCAGCGAAAAAATGAATAGTGATATCAAGTCGAACAATATTTTCTTTTAAAACCTAAGGACGTAGTTCGCTTATACTAGTAGAAACGCAACACAAGGAACTGCTGAAAAGACATAGGTGATTATTAGTGTAGAATGAAACTGACAGCACTTGGTCACGTCCTTTTGCCTTACTCAGTGGCATAGCAAGGGTAATTGGTGTCCCAGGCATAATATCACTTTTGCACCCCCAGCAGTAAGCAATGGCTAGGTAAATGCTAAATGGAGCCAGAGTATATCACGTGTACCGACCCAGTGCTTCCATAGATGGCGCTGCCCAGGCCTCACTCGTGATTTGAGAATGACGCATATTTACGGATCCTACTATGGTAGTAATTGAGGTCGCTTCTCATTGGCTCTCAGCGTCACTTGACTTTGCTTGCTTTTGAAAAACGTCAAAGCGCTTTAACCCAAGTTCTGTGGCAGAGAATTTAAGTTGTTTTGTATCCGTCAACTAAATTATCTAGAAACCCACAATTAGTGAGAAGAGAGATGGCTACATTAAAATAAAAGTTCTACGAAAATGAAGAGTGCATTAATTATAGAAAAAGAATAATTTCCTATGACATCATAAGAAGCAAGCGAAGTCACATGACGCTGAGAGCCAATGAAAAGCTACTCAATCACTACCATAGTAGGATCCGTAAATCTGCGAGGACGACGAGTTTGTTTCTCGAGAAGAGAGACGGAAAACGTTATGGCTTGTTTAGCATGACGGCAAAAAGTGTGGTTTTATGTAACGGACTGAATTTGACTGATCTTGAGTCGATTTTGGGTTAGTTTAATTATGATAAATTCATGAAATATTTTATTATTCTAAATTTCTTTTTTATTTTAAATGTTAATTTGTATTGTCTTGTGATATTTTAAAAGCCCAGTTTTTATTTCCAAGACATTACACACGTTAGACTTTAAAAAGAGGCATAAACGCACTAATATTTTGTCCCCATGGCAACTCCCAAGACTGACGCCCAGGTTTCCAATGCCTCTCTTGCTCACTCCTCGCCACGATATTGGCGTTATTGAGTGAATGAAAGCATCCTAGATGTAATATCATAATAACATTTCATGCTAACTGACGTAAAATCATTGGGCACAGAACAGTATGGTTAAGAGGAATTGGTTAATATGTTTAAGTCAAAGCCAACAGCATAGATGGACCATCCAGCTCAAAAGAGGTGAAAATAGTGGTGGGGTGAAATTTAAATGAAAGATATGGGAACTATTCCTCAAATAAATCTGATACAAAAGTCGTCGTATGATTATTTCTTTAAGCTTCTAAAATGAACGATAAATTAAGATATGGGAACTATTCTTCAAATAAATCTGATACAAAAGTCGTCGTATAATTATTTCTTTAAGCTTCTAAAATGAACGAT
>BGPR01004973.1:0-14541 GCA_013235015.1 Araneus ventricosus
TTTTTTTTTTACTTTCAGACGGTGTACAAGTGATATTTGTGCAGTAATACTTTTGGAAGTTATTAAGGAAAAACGCCGAAATTTCGCCTAATTTTTAATTAATTAAAATTTAAGAAAACGGGCTCCGAAGTGCACATTCCCACCCTCCAAAGTATGTTTGTGCTGAATCTCGTAGCTGCAGGTCTAGCGGTTTTCCCTGTGGAGGACCAACACACAGACACACACACATTCTCCTTTATTATTTGTAGAGATTTTCATTCCGATCAGACTACAGAATCCATTAAAGTCTACGACATCACGCAATCCTTCAGCTCATCAACAGCATGTAAGCTTTTTAGTTATGTCACTTCCAACGTCTATAATTCTTGTTGAAAATTATTCTACACCAAGCAAATCTCATACTTAAAGGTATTGAGTCCAAACTTTTTATTTAATTTTTCGTTAGCAATCCCAGAATTTCAAAAGACGATTCATTAATTGAAATCTTATGAAAGAAAGGTGGAAGCAGAACAAATTTTAACATCATCAACCCAATTCAATTTCTATTTCCTAATTGCTCACTTATTATAGACTTTTCCGCCAAAATAACGCCAAAACCTGTTATTTCATGCATGGCATTAATAAAGTCATTTCTTCGCGATGAGATACAATTTACCGCCAAATTCGCCGCCAGGGTCTCTTTATAAGGACAGTAAATTAATGCCGGGTTATAAAAAATTGATTGCGTCCGTTCGCGGTCGCCATTATTTGAAGATCGATGAGTAATATGTCCGGTCGTAACCATTGCGCCAGTCGTTACAGTGTTTAGTGCGGAAAGGGGGGGGTCGTAAAA
The DNA here is from genome assembly GCA_013235015.1 of Araneus ventricosus. Classification (NCBI taxonomy): domain Eukaryota; kingdom Metazoa; phylum Arthropoda; class Arachnida; order Araneae; family Araneidae; genus Araneus; species Araneus ventricosus. The sequence continues at coordinate 833 of BGPR01004973.1, forward strand.
GCAACAGTTGTGGCCCTCTCAACTTTTTCGACTGGCCGAATATGAGGAGGAAATAAGTGTTTATTAGAATCCTCCTTTTATGAGACGGACGATATAAGGGCGCTGAAAAGAAGGGGATGGAGGTCATGGTATTTCGGGAAAGAACTTGGACTCGTTCGCCCTCAATTTTTTAACGCAGGACTACCTTTCTCCCATCGGAGACTCAGGAAGGAATTTGATTCACACGCCAAACCGCCACAAAAAACGTTGTATGAGAGATCCTCTATATCTCGGTATTACATATGTTAAAAACATAACTATTGTCTTATTTTAGAGATAAAAAGTAACAAAAGAAGTTACAAAAAAAATTGAAATCGGAATTGTAGTTCAGCGACTGCTGCGTCGCAAAGTTGGGTAAAAATACTCATGAATTGGTGACGCGATCCTCTATATCTCGGTAACTACATATGTTAAAAACATAACTAATGTCTTATTTTAGAGATAAAGGGTAACAACAGAAGTTACAAAAAGAATTTGAAAATCGGAAAAGAGTCACGCGAGTAACATAGTCCTACGCCTTTAACATCAGCGGCTGTTTGAAAAAGACAGCCTCCCGTCATTTTTTAATGTAATCGGACACAAATGATGTATTAGAAAATTTTTTCTTCCCTGCAAGCTAGAACAATTATTGTACCGCTAAGCCAATAAAATTTTACTCACCTCTGGAAGATAGACTATGGAACCTCTAATCACCTTACAGATAGTTTTTCACCTCTGTCCTCTTATAACCTTCATCGTGTGATAGACAATTATAATGTTATACCAGAAGATTTTTTTGTCCCTTAAGCACTGATACAATTAGTGTACCACTATCGCCATTAGAGTGTCTGGTAACTAATTTGAAGGATCTCAGATCACCTTGCAGATATTTTTTACTCCCCTGTCCTCTGTGGCAACAGCGTATTCCTGCATACGCAGTCAACAGTCTTGCTCATGCGTAGAGGAATTGAGTCCTATAAAGATTCGGACATTATCTGTCGTCGCTCTTCTCTTCTAGCACTGTTGTCAATTATGTTTCTGTTGTCAATATCTTAATTTAAATATAATTTACTTTACCTTTACTTTTATCTTGTTACGTTATTAAAGTTGTTATCGTTACTATGAGTTAACTTCTTTAGCGTTTATATTATATCCTCACTCCTGCACGAGCCAGTTAGTACATGCAGTCCTGTTTGCGGTGTTCGTATCTTACAAGTTACCTTGAATAAATGGATGCAGTAGATAGTGATGGTAACTATGTTGGTTTATTACCACCGCATCCAGTTCCAAGGAGAAACCTTTTAGCGTAACCTCCTAAACCTCTTTTATCTCCCTTTTTTTTTTTTTTTGATGAACAGATGCAACGCTGTACCAGAAGAGTTTTTTTTCCCTCTCGTACGGGGTAATACAACATTTGTACCATTTAGCGATGATGGCTTTATTCCCCTCTGCTGGGTTATTTGAGGGATCCTGATCACCCTGCAGATAGTTTCACTCTCTTCGCTAAACTGTAAGAGACATATTTGGGCAAGTGGGGACTCGTCAGACCCCATTCGCTCTGGAGACAAAAGTTGCGGATTATTGGCTATCTATAGATAGCAAATGGTACAAAAATAAGGTGATAACATTCCTTTGTGAAAAAGAATTCAGAGTTTGTGCTACAGAAAAGTTTGTAGTACTAATCTGCAACGACTCAAAAGTTATTTTAGCTGAAAGTTGTAGGTAAATTAAAAATCACACGATAATGGTATTAAATTTAGTTTTCAACATCAGTTTTCGATATTCTGTGCAATGGAACTTTATATTTACAACGAAAGGTGTTTAATTTCATGAAAGTATTTCTATTGACCCGAGACGATCAGAACACTTTATTTATATGTGATTTACTAGATCGTAGTTTTTTTACGAACTGTCAACTCGAATTTGTTATTTATTTATTTAGTTAAAGAAAAGCGCACTACTGAGAAAACTCCATTTACAGTGCTATAAACAACAAACACACAAAGAACAAAAGCCACAACGAGTAAATAAAAAAATGTGCTAGAAAATAAAGAGTTAAACACATATCATACACAAAGTCATAAAAATTTTGCAAAAGCATGTATAATTAAAAACGACAACACATAATCACAAAAACATTAAAACACACTATGATTCTAAAAGTCGTATTTTAAAAAAAAAATTAAAAGACCATTTCCAAAAGGCAAGGGTTAAAAGGTCAAAACACGCAAGCACCGAATCCTCTAAAAACACACCAGGAGTTTAAAGGCGTAAATACACACTTGAGATAAAAAATAAATTGCAACACGGCGACAAAAACAGAGTACAAAAATTAAAACCTATAAAAACATTTAAAAAATTGGTCGATTACATAAGAAAACGGAAAATCGAAACGCATAAAAATTGGGCCTAGTGCGAGTAGGTTTAGTTTTGAAGCATTAAGGGGACAATTTTGATGCGAGCTTCGTCACTTTCAACAGCGATCAGATGACAAAGACGACAAATGTGCCGTCACGCCACTCTAAACTTCAACATCATGTAAACGAGAAGACGTTTGTTCCACAACTCAAGATTTAACATGCATCAGGCCCATATACGCGATGGATCTACGGTAGAATAGGGCCTTGATTCTGCAACCTTGCGTCCTCTGAGACCATGTCACTGTTGCCTTTTGTTTAGCATTTTTCTAATGGAAAGAACAGATGCTATAATAGCAATTGAGCTGGAAATGACTCCTCTCCAGGAGTGACGTTAGAGTCCGCCCGACGGGAGGGCAGGGTTTCCCCTAGAGGGGGCACGACCTTCTGTACAAGGGGAGGGGTGTAACGATGAACCTCCCAATTTTTCTCCAGATCTTTATTTGTCTACTAATTGAATAGCCAGTTGCGTGGACGGAATACAAAAATTTTCCCCGACGGGGGGGGGGAGTATCCTCGACAGGGGCTGTAGAACCCCCGGACATCCCACTGGCGCCACCTCTGCTCTTCTCGTTGAAATAATACACTATATGCCCAAAAGTATCCGGACACTTGCAGATTTTCACATTTTTTAGAATTTCTCCGGAATGGTTTAACCGACTGCCTTTAAACTTCGGACGTGTAAAGAATAGACAATAACCCACATTTTACATTGAAGATTCGGTCCTGAGGGTAATTAGGGGACCGTCTACAAACTGATGAAGACAAAAACGTTTTTGGCCCACCCCGCTTCACAAAATACTGATAACAAGATTAAACTTTCAGAAATGGTAATGTTTAATGTGCATAATATTTACAGGAATTTTCGTAAACTCAGCGCAAATATTTGGGAAGATATAAAGGTTTTCTTAAAAAATCTCAAATTTTCCCACCTGTTTTTTGCTTATAACATGCAGAGTTTTCTGTTATATTATGCGAAACTTACAGAAAAGATGACAATATGTTAGAGAAGCATTTGTGTAAAACTTTGGAAAAGAATTGTTGAATATTTCAGGAGTTATGAGCAGTTTTAGAAAATATTGTTTTACTGCGCATGCGCGAAACATAGTGTAATTTTTCTTTCGCAACTTTAAAGCCAGATATACAGGGCAACTTATATAAAAAAATTCAGTTGAATATCATTAGTATTCAGAAAGATATCGGCATTACAACGAGCAGAATTTTAGCTCCTGTCGAAGAGAAGCTAAAAGATGAGGGGTTGTACACAAATTTATATTTTTTAAACTTATATCTTTAAATAGTTATATTGAATTGTATAGCAGTTAGAATTTGCTGTATACCCATGAACACTTATCAATGTCGTGCATAACTTAAATTCCAGCTAATTAGGCACTATAAATAACAAAAATTTTATCACTTTAATTGTATTATTTACATGATTATTAACAAGTTACATATTAAAATTTTACGGCCAAACGATATTTTTAAATATGTTTATTTTATGGCGAAACGATTTTTTATCTAATTAATTTCTTTTCTTAAAATATTTTAATAATTCTACATATATATTTTTTATTCGTTACGAATATTAGATGTGTTCATGGGTATTCAGCAAATTCTAACCACTATACAATTCAATATAACTATTTAAAGATATGAGTTTAAAAAATATCAATTTGTGTACAACCCCTCATCTTTGAGCTTCTCTTCGACAGGAGCTAAAATTCTGCTCGTTGTAATGCCGATATCTTTCTGAATACTAATGATATTGAACTGAATTTTTTTATATAAGTTGCCCTATATACCTGGCTTTAAAGTTGTGAAAGAAAAATTGCACTATGTTTCGCGCATGCGCAGTAAAACACTATTTACTAAAAATGCTCATAATTCCTGTAATATTCAACAATTCTTTTCCACAGTTTTACACAAATGCTTCTCTAACATATTGTCATCTTTTCTGTAAGTTTCGCATAATATAACAGAAAACTCTGCATCTTATAAGCGAAAAACAGGTGGGAAAATTTGAGATTTTTTAAGAAAACCTTTATATCTTCCCAAATATTTGCACTGAGTTTTCAAAAATTCCTGTAAATATTATTCACATTAAACATTACCATTTCTGAAAGTTTAATCTTGTTATCTGTATTTTGTGAAGCGGGGTGGGCCAAAAACTTTTTTGTCTTCATCAGTTTGTAGACGGCCCCCTAATTGCCCTCAGGATCGAATCTTCAATGTAAAATATGAGTTATTGTCTATTCTTTACACATTCGAAGTTTAAAGGCAGTCGGTTAAACCATTCCGGAGAAATTCTAAAAAATGTGAAAATCTGCAAGTGTCCGGATACTTTTGGGCATATAGTGTATGTCTTTGCTCTAATCACCAGCTGACCGCATTTCTACCATGCCCCATTCAGTCACCGAATGTGCATTGAGTTGAATGTGTCCCGAACTAATTGCTTATGGGAGGTATAGAATTACACGGGTGACCGAGGGAGACCAAACATCTTTTCTTCCAATTACTTATAAACAAGGGAAAGTATTTTCCTTCTTCTTTGTTAAAATTCTCTTTGTAAAAGGATGTTTGAGTTCACCTCTACCCTTTTGTCTTTCTAAATGGTAACGCATTCGCTACGGTGAGCGACCCGGGACGCTTTTGCTATCTTTCGAAAGAATACCGAATTTGATACGGTTAGAATGTCAGGATGTTCTTGCCATCTTTCTAAAGGTTACCGCATTCGCTGCGGTGAACGTGCCGGGTCGTTCTTGTCGCCTTTTTCGGAGACAGGTGTGTATTGTAAGCTAGCCGTACCTAGTAGAAGGAAAGGGGAGCGTATCGAGACGCTGTCCGTCTCCCAGAAAGGAAAACAAAGCGTTCCGGCACGCACGACGCAGCGAATGCGTTAAAAAAGTAACAAATGAAATATCAGATGGAGTTTAAATAAGAAAACGCAATTTAAACTTAATTTGAATTATAGCCCATCTTACATTAAAAGTCTTTTAAATTTTCTTTTTCCGTATAATGCGTTACTTCCGTATAATTATAAATCATTTTGGACTGGTGAGATTGAGTATCCGATCATTTTGGAAAATTATTTTTATGCCCACGAACCTTTTCTAATCATTCTTCTCCAGATGGGCAGAAATTCATAACCCACTCGAAACCACCCTGATAACCCGAGCCACCAAGATGAGCGTCCTTTGCAGCGTGTGAGCACAATTACCCCTATATATATCGTAATAACATCGTGGAACAAGCTTCACACTACGCGGACGAAAACAATCCCCATTTCCGCCCCAGCGACGAAAAAGATTGATAATTAAGAGCTCACGAACCCGAAAAGCACCCCCTTCCCTCAACTCCCCCAATTTCATTTAGCGCATGAGAAATGCACGCCTACTTTGCCTTATTACAACGACCCCTGCCCGTCCGCCCCGCCGCCTCGCCAAGGGGGGCGATCCGTCGCCAAATGAGGCGCCCGTCCCTCGGCGGAGCCGATACATGGGAGGAAGTGCTAAAGTGTTATAATAATACTCTCACTGTATGTTCACTGTGCCGAGTGTCTTCAAAGAGCGCGGTATCATTCTCTGGTGCCCCGCCCTATTCCCGCGCCCTAATGAAGAAGAGTGGTGTGAGGGGGGAAGTCGATTTTTAGGAAAGCCCCCTTTTGCTTTTAGGTGTGTAAGCGTGATCGATATTCCAGGTGTGCGGGACGGTGATTGCGGATTAATTTCACTGTAACTGTAATTGCTAATGCCGCGCGACTGCGACGCGTGATTTCGATCGGTGGCGTCGACACCTGAGAGTGGCGCGACTTTCCGCTTCGAGTGCCTCCGCGTTTTTGGCTTGCCTCATTTTCCTGAAGACGCATTAAAAATCGCTTACGCCGTCACCTTGGGCAGTCAGAGGTTAACAGCGAATTGACTGAAAATGGATACCTCTAAATGCATGCGAGATAATAGATAGGAAGAGATTCGAACCTCTTGTCCGGAACATGATAATGTTTCATCCTTGTCTGGCTTAATTGCATCAGTCGTTGCATTCTGTGCGTACTGATTGATGCATCACACAATCTCGGGTTGGAAGAATGCCAATCTGAAAACACCCAATGTTCCAAAATATGTTAAGCATTAGTCAGAAATAAAGTGAAATATATGATATATATTATTGTTTAGTCGCACGAGAGCTATTGAAGCATTCGCCTTGATTATTCGCAATCTTGCTGAATTGCGCTTAAGACTAATTTTGAAAGAATTGTTGGCTGCCGTTCAAATGAGAGACGCATAAAGTTTCTAAATTTTCTTTATTATAATTAAATAAGTAAAGAAGTAAGTAGGACGATTTGTCCACTAAGAAATAATATCTTACCACAGCCATACAAGCTGGCTGACTCATGACTTGACTGGACAATAAACAATAAACAACACATCGTAGAGAACAGAGTACGGTACTGCAGTGAAACCAAATACGCCTTATATATACTCGCTGAGACGTAAAATACGTCATAGCCAGCTGACGTAGGAATTCGAAATACTTAATTGTTGGCAACAAAATTCATTTAAATTAAAGAGAAAAAGGAACACGGAAATAAAATTTTTATCTTTGAAAAGCTAGTGTGTGGGGGGGGCGTGCATGCGTGCGTGTGTGCGTGCCGAAGTTATTGAAGAAAAATTATTTTTAATTAAAAATCCAAATAAAATTTCGGGAAAAAACTCTTTTTTTGTATCGCTTCTATCCAGAAAGAAACTCAGAGCCAAATTCGGTAGCTCCAAGTCCAACGGTCTATCCTGTAGAGCGTTTGGAACGATTCTCGCATCACATTATCTATAGATAGTATTCCAGCTTACAAACATTATCATATTACTACCTCGGCCAGGGCATCAAGTTCTTTATCGCAGCCTATTTCTATAAGTTTCGCAAATTACTCACTATTACTCTTCCGATTACGGTAGGAGAAATCTGAAAACTGCCCTTGCTTCAGGCCCGAGCCCTCTTTCGCTTACTGTAAAACAGTTTATCTCGCTGCATTATGCTCAGGACATGAATGCCAACATTACACTGATTGAGTTGAGAAAGTGAAATAAACGACATGACTGAATTGCATTTTCTATTTCAAGTAGACTGTATATTATATGGATTCCTATTTATTTTCATAAACAATACCATCATTAATACTATCGGCATGTTCATTATAATTATACAGGGTGGTCATAAGTTATTGGACCCATTTCAAAAATTAATTAAAAAAACTAATAATGTTGCAACTGCTTTTTTTTTAAATGAGAGAGCAAATTAAAAAGTTTTTTCTTCTGATAGGTGGCGTAGCATAACGACGTTCTAAATTTGCTACAGCGAGACATTTACGTACGCAATGGCTACCGATCAGCAAAAGCCGATGCGCGTTTTCTGGTTTCCTTCTTTAGTTTTTCTTGAATATCTCGTAAACTATTTAGTTTTTGAATTACAATCGATTTAACAAATTAGAGCGTAAAATTCCCTACAAATACATGCTTTTATTTCTCTTATAGCATTAATAAGTTCGCAGATAATGGCTCTCAAAAATGGGAGATGTCCAATAATTTATGACCACCTAAACCACCGTAACGGCGCGTTACTAGTAGCTTTGTTAACCTTAGATCTAGCGTCCGAAAAAATAATCTATGATCTGCTCTTTATCGCACTTAAATGTTTATTTTTATTGTCATTGCATAGCCTGGAGGAAGTTAGAGGGAGGCATCTCCTCCCACACTCTGGCTCTCTGTAGGCCAGCCACGCACTTCTTATAATATTATTTCTAAGCCCTTCGTTTGCCGATAAATCGTTAGAGTTGCATTGACAAGGAACTGGAACAAAGTTTACATTTGAGAGTGGAGGTAGTCTTAATTTTTTATAACATCAACCGGTTGGCTAGAATCGTTGAAAAAAGCTTTATAATTCATGAAAAGGAACCAATAAAATGGTCATAACCTTGAAACGAAATAAAAAATAATAATAATCCTTAAATATACGTCGTTATGATGAATTCAAGGGAAATTCGTGCCAAATTCGAAGAAAATCGAACGAGGTGTTTGGTCGTCTCTGTGGAACAGCAGAATTACAGACAAAAGGATGAAATGCCGGACAATTCAGTTAAAACAGGATCTCGCTTCACTCGGTCGATTAATTATTAGTCAACAAGAATTTATTGAAGTAATGAAGAGGCCTGAGGTCATAATATGTCAAATGCGCGTGCCGCAACGAGTATTTTTATGAAACACTCAGCTTATCAATATGTAACAGATTTTTCATTATTTGTTTCGGGAATTGAAATTTTTAAACTGCAATGTATGACAACTTATCTATCACGTTTCTCTTATTCCTTACAATATACAGGCGACGCTGTTACAGACTTGCTTATAAATTTCAGTCGTTGGAGAAGTATTTGGGCATATTCGCCAGTATTGCAAATAAATAACAAGTGAAAACAGCGAGAAAAAGCAAAAACCAATATGAGGTTGGAAGGATAAAACATTCAAATTTAGGTTAGCCCTTTAATAAAACACATGAAAAATGGGAAAACTAATTCACTTTACCAAAAGCAGGACGAAGAAATATCAACACTGGGCGAAAGAGTAAAAATCTAAAATGCGTAAAAAATGTAAATTTTTAGAACTCAATATGAGGCAAAGTTAATAGATTTTAAATCTTTTAGAGGAATTTTTTCCCCTACTCATAGGAGAGAGTTCTGAACCAGGTTCTGAAATATCTGCGAATAGAAGTAATGGAGATCAAGCACAAATAATATTTAAAACCAAAACTCAGCTGATTGAAATTCGGAAGTTTAAGATTTTACAAATATTTGACAACCATCTTTGAAAACACTCTGAAACAGAAATCGTGGAGGAAATTTTAATACAGGATAAGTTTTTAGACTGGCATGCATTCTACAATTCTCGAAATGTAATCGTGCGTTTTACTCTCTGAATCCAATGTTCTACAAGCAACTCGTTGGAAATGGAGCTAACAAATTGGCACACAGTTAGTTTTTGGATATTAGATGCTCACTAAGAAAGGGTTTTTTTAAAGCTTAAATCAGATTTTCACTTAACTGAAACTTTTGCGTTCTTCCTCAGTACTTTCGGAGCATATCATTGCAGAAATATATTTGAATTCCAGCTTAAAATTCGAAGCATTATCTTTTCAGAGACAAACATTTTATTTTCATACAGTTTTTCTATAATTTAAATAATTTTTTCAAAATTAATTTTACGCATAATTTGTAACAGTGCTTTTTATTGTTGTATTGAGATGTTTCATGATTCAGATACGCCGTGTCTTTCAGGCGATCTTTTGTAATTCAATAATTTATTTATAGAAAAATACAAAAACTCGAATCCATTTTTAAGCACTTCAGATAGTACAATTTTCATGAAAAAAGCACTCTAAATGCTTCGTCTTATTGAGTGGAGAAGAATATTCCATTGAAAACACCCTTAATGAATTTTTGGAAAAGTGCAAAGGAAGCAGCAGAATTCAGAAGTATTCGCAAATCATCTTGTCAAAACTAATTAATTTTTCAAAAAAGGCATGTCAGATCATTTATAACTAATAAAAGCCTTTTTAAAATGCTAATATGTGGTAGCAGTTACGGACTTATTTTTTAAATTTCTTATAGACAATTCTGAAAAACTTTGTCGATAGAAAAAGAAACCGTGACTTAAAATTCAATCTCTTTGAGCCTAGTTTTCGATTATCCGAGTTGATCACGGTCTCATTTAGTTCGGTTAATCGAGGTTGTGCTTCATTAACGAAGTTTCACTAAGTCCTCAATTGCACGCATTCTGGATCACTGAATCGTAATGCTCGAAAAAAGTCAGCAGTTTAAATCAACTGCCGAAATGACTCAAGACTCTTGATTTTTTTATGCATTTTCTTAGGTCTGAAAAAGGCAAGATACGTCACATAATCAATCTAATCAAACAATCAATATAAAAATGTATAAGCAATAATTCCGCATCATTTCATCTTTTGTCACAGTTGCTAATTAGTTCAACCACTATAGAATGCACCTATAATAGCTCAATAGTTAATTTAATGTGATCGCAATAAATCTGCTTTTTCTTGTAAATAAATTGTATATAGTAAATTGTATAACAGCCTCAAAGTTTGTCAGGAGGCTGCTACTGTAAATCACTCCTTGTAATTTTGCTTTTGGAATCAATAAAGATTCTACTACGCACATTCACCCAAACTGCAAACCGGAGTCTTTATCTCTGGAGTCAGGGTGTCGTAGAGTAAAGTAAAATATTAAATCAAGTGAACATGTCGCCTCTTGAGAATCATAGTGGTAAAACTGCAAAAAAAGAATTACGACCCCCAAATGAAACATAAATTAATCCTTTTGCAAGTGCAAAAGAGGCGAAAGCGTATCTCAGAACCTTGTCTCCTGAAACCGACATGAGTCATACGGAAAAAATTATCTTTTGAAATGCTGATAATGCCAAATGATGAATTTCGAACTTTCGCCATTATGATTCTCATAAGACGATATGAACGTGTATGAAATTGAAGAGTTGTAAGCAATGGCGAGTCCGAGTATGAAGGAAATGTTGATATGATCGATCAGTTTCAAAATACAAAAGAAGAAGCAAAGCACGCATGCATCTAGCAATAGATCAGAAAGACCTAATCTATATATATAAAAGAGGAAAGTATGCGAGTGTGTGTGTTTGTTCGTTATTTGGTTCTTTATGCACGTCCACACCGTTGGACTTACGACGACCACATTTGGCACAGTGATAGATTAGCCCAAGAGGGAGCTAACGCCGTAAAAATTATTTTAAAATTCGAATTAGATTTTTATTTAATTAATTAAATAAAGAAAATTAAGTCATTTTTGGACGTTTTTCACCTATATCTTTTGAAATACTTATGTAATAAAAATTATTATTACATCACCTTAAAGAGCAAAAATTATCTTTTTAATTATACCAATTTAATTGCTGTACAATTTTTTCTCTAACTGTAATCAACGTTTCGAAATTCATTTTAAACTCAAATTGCAACAATGCTTTTATTGTTATAAAATCAAATTCAAACTAATTTTTTGTTTCATAAAATCTTTTATCCACGCATTTTTACCACTGTTAACGCTAAGAAAATATTGCTTTTTTTGGTCAAGGTAGACTTCTTACTTCCGCTGTTATTTCGTAGCATGAACTTAACTTCCATTTTTATTTCGTAGCATGAACTTAACTTCCATTTTTATTTCGTAGCATGAAGTTAACTTCCATTTTTATTTCGTAGCATGAACTTAACTTCCATTTTTATTTCGTAGCTTTTAATATGCACACAAATCGCCAATGACGTTAGTTTCGTTACTAAGCGATGTTTTGCTTAAATTTCACAAATTTTTGAACATTAACGTTGATATGGCAGCGTTGTTTAAAAACAATAGAAAAAATGCTGTTTCATATTTGAGTTTCAGTTTGACTTTGTTTATAGTATTAATAGAGAGTATTTATATTTAGTTTCTATTCCCCTAACAGAGGTTAAAAGTATTCTTTTTGTTCGAGCATTCTTCTTCAGCGAAATTCTTGCGAGTGAGAATTGTTCTGGGGCGATTTTGACTTTCTTTATCTGATTTATAAAATATTTTATTTAGAAGCTTCGCAGTAATCAAGTTATACTGTATAAGTATATTTGTAAATTGTAAAGCTGTATTAATTATTGAACTATATATTGTTTAAAATAAATGTTCTTTTTTTAATTTTCTCACATTTTCATTCAAACCATACTGTTATAAGATGATAAAACGGCTGTATTTGAAAGTTTTAATTCAACAGGAAAAGATTCAAAGAAGATTTACGTTGGTTGGGGAAAGTTGGTGACAATAATTTTAGGGGAAAAAACAGGAGGCCGGTATATGAAAAAATATGGGTCCCGAGCAACGCCGGGTTTTCAGCTAGTCATAAATAAGCCGCAGAAAGAAAAAATATATTATATAGCACAGATGGAAAAGCAAAACAAATTACGATTACGCAATCTATCATACATATCGCGGGGCGGGCGGGGGGGGGGGGGAACATGCTTCCGAAACATATAGTAACTTCTTGGGCAACTGCATTACAAAACTGTCATAAAAGTTTTAAATGATAGTGATATTCGGCTACTTAGCTATTTAGACATATTTGGACTGTGTGATAAAGAAATGGTCCTATCCGTTGCTTACTCTTTGCTTTGCTATTGTAGATTTGTGGTACCAATAAATGACACAGGACGATTCCGACGATTAATATTTCATATAGAGTGCTTTTTACTGAAATTGGATTGTCAAAGAACTTCCGTTCGTATATTTTATAGTTTCTCCGTGGCTTGGGAACAAGAGCATACGAGCTACAATCAGAGAAGCGAACTAGCATGCCTTTCGACATTGTTATGACGCTCTTTGACCCTATATTTTCTCTTTTAATTATGACAGACCACATAATAGAGCTGAAAGTTTTGGAACACCACATTTGTTGGAGAAGAGTTTATGATGTCAGCAGCTTTCATAAAGAATGTTTTCTTCCATTAGGATAATCGAATATAGAATTAGTATATCTGTTAATCGAAAGGAGTAAATTAAAATACTTTATTTATCATATAAAATTACTAGCGTATAAGATATTTTCCCGAACTACCTGCTTTAAAACTATAAACTTCAGACAACAATTAATTAATCTTAGTTTAGTTGAATCACATTAATGTCTCGTTTTGAAGCAAAATGAGTGCTATTTTAGGTACTGACTTCGTACTTTCGAATCATTACCAGATGACGAGGGACATCTGAGCTGGCATGGGCCCTCCAATTTCCATTCTACCTTCACAACCAAAACAAACGTCCATAAATATGAAGCCAATAGACAAGTTGGCTCGCATTTGGTGATAAGTTTGGAGACTTTTGGGAAAATCTCAATCAATTTCGTCCTAAAAGATGCATTCAGATACATCAGTGTTATTTTCTTGTCTCGAATTATTATGAAGTTTCTAGAATTCTCAAGAAAATGTGAATGATATCGAAATATCCGACACCCATGTTGAAAGGTGACTATTGGAAACCTAGGAGTATAGTTTTATTTGTGATTGGATTTGTTTACGTGCATAAAGTTTATGTTTGTGCAATACGATTCAATTGTTTCACCTTTTTCCTTTGCATCTAAGTCCTTTTCAGCAGGTTTTCTATCGATTTCAAATTCATTTTCAAATGTTTTGTTGATTTCAAATTCATTTTCAAATGTTCTGTTGATTTCAAATTCA
>BGPR01004973.1:14551-48490 GCA_013235015.1 Araneus ventricosus
AAATGAATCATCCACTTCCTGCTAGCTCATTCTCGTACGAACACGCTTCTCCCTGACACGTCATTCTCTTCTGTAAAATCGAAATCTCTTGTTTTGTGTGGATCTCGTTTTTGTGTGGACCACATTTTTTGGTTTTTAGTATGTATATTTAAATCCTTTCAGGTAATCTTTTCAATTACATATAATTTTCGAAAATAAAATCGGTTCAGATTAACCGGAATTTCGGATTAGCGAGGTTCTACTGTATCATTTTTTTAGTAAAAAGGGGCCGCGGTGACCTAGTGGTAAGCACTCGACTGCGAAGCCGGAAGGTTCCAGATTCGAAAACCAACTCCACTGAAAATGCATCACGTATGTGGGTCTGTTGCATGCTAGATCATACGTACGGGGTCAAATGTCCTCTCGCAGGTGCGGTGTGGAAGCTTGGAGGAGGGATGCCAGTCCAGGTGTTATCCTCGTCATCTGGCTGCAGTTCAGAATTACGAGGTCCATCCCAAAATAGCCGCTTTCGGGTTGCTTCTAAACGGGATGTTAAAATAACTGAACTAAACTTGTTTTAGTTCAATTCCATGCAGTATCAACTGTAAACGAGGTCGTAAAATTGTAGAGTTTTTTATATCTATTTTAAATTTATTTTTCCCAGAAGGGCAACAAAAAGTAGTAGTTAAAAATTATTATGGAATGAGAAAAAAAGAATTTGGTTGATATAAAAAGTTTTATTTGAAGATAAGATTTTTCTTTGGTCGATTGTCCTATATATATTACAGTAGTGTCCATTGAAAACACGGCACTTGCATGTTCTTATGAATATAGTGACATCAAAAATTTAAATTGAACAAACTCTACGGTTGAAAAGAAGATAATTTTGATCGGTTTGTAATAAGAACGGATCATCATCTTTGCCATTGCGTCATCCTTCAAGTGACTACGTCAGACTCGTGTGTAAAATGAGACAAAATCTAGAATAGTGCGTTTCCTTTGACCATTATTGTATGCAGTGTTAGATAATTTACACAAAAATAACAAGTCACTGTAATAGTATTATTGCGAACCTGTAATGTCGCTTCCCAGACATGTTAGTCCTATGGTTAGAAAGAGACATTTACACAGATTTTATTGGATTCCTGGGGAATGGAAGTCAGTGACCTCCTACCTTGGTGACAAATTTGGAGACGTTGGCGACAACATGAAAGTTTTCGAAAATACCAGAATTGTCACTCTATCTCTATTAGGAACGGAGTTATGGAGAATCTTCAAGAACATTCTATGTGACGTCACATCCTGTCGGAAAAAGGTATAAATAACGGCCTACTCAACGAGGATTTAATCTCTTTTTAGAGTCTTGTTCGCATTGCGAGTTGGACAGCTGTTAGATTCTGTGCGTTATTGTTCGTGCTATTACTCTTATTATTAGTGATTTGCTGTCTTCTAGTGTTGCTAATTTGTGCAAGTGCTGTTTTTTCCTATTACCTCTGCTTCGTGTTTTCCGGAAGGTTCGAGAATAAAGCGACGTTCTCCTCCTTCTTGGACTGCTTTCACCGCACACCCACTGGACGCTTTTTGTAACAGTATATTATAACAGAAGTATTACTTTTAACAGAAGAAACAAATGGAAAATAATGAAGGAAGGAAAAGGTAAAAGAAACTTCGTTGAAAGTAGTGAAAAAAACGTCCTAAATTAGAATGACGTTGAATGGAGGTATTGCTAACTTCGGATGTTATACGAAATAAAATAGATAAAAAGTTATTGAAAAATCACTAAGTTAATGAGATATTTATTCGTGTTTGCAGTAAAACTTATTCTGATTGATACCAACAAAAAGCTAGTCAGCGATCAAAATATGAGCTCAGCACGCAATGATGATTCGACCTTGACTCTCTGAATCACTTATTTGAAACTTAATACTCAAAGAGAATTAAGTCATTTTTTATCAAGATAATGCTATCACTACAGCCAAACGACCTCTATTTCCGACACATTTGTAAGGAATAATTCGCAAAAACTTTTTCATGTTGAAATACTATTGCAAAGACTTTTCCCGAAGTAGTAATTCAAACCATATTATGACATTTTCTTCTTTCAACTTGCAGTGGTTAAAATATTTGTGCCGACTGTTACGTTGTTATAACTGCAAGTTATAATCATAAAATCCCTAATATAAGATTCCTTATACTGTACATTACATTTTCTACATCATAAAGTACGCTGATTCCAAGTTGGCATGGCAATATCTCATCGACACTGTTATACGTAGTATGAAAGTCACGATGCCCTGTATCAAAAGGCCCACTCAGTAAAACATATGATATTTTGATGTAATAGCAGCCACCACTATTGGCATTTTGTGACAACATACAACAATCACATACCATATGCAACGATTTTAGACAAATGTAGCTTAGCTGTAAATGTGTTTGGCATCAGCAAAATGTTTAGTCAAATTTGACTTATGACAGTTTGGTATAACAGTGACGATAAAGAAGGCAATAGTAGTTATAATAATAGTGAAAATCAGAGAAATGCTTCAGCTGAGATGAGATGAATAGTTAGGTTTTCTGGCAGAAAAGTCAAATTTGGTAAATATGCGCCAATGATAAAATGCAGGAAAATTTGAAAGTACAAGAGACACTTGAAATATTGTAATTCATATTTCTTATTGAAAATGAAAGGCACTCGTGTTAAAAGACAAACAAGCTCGAGATATCAAATCTTTTAAAAAATTATTCATCATTGCATGGAATGGTACCTAAGCGAAAAATTCGGCATAATAATAACCATCAGGACAGATTTAAATAAAACAGTTCGAAACACTAATTTCCACCCTAATGATAATTAGGTTACTAAAACGATAAAAATCTTAATACTAAGAGGTGCGAGTCAATTAATACTCGTTATTTTTCCAGGATATTTTATCGGTGTTAACACACGGCGATTGGTTTTATAATCACAATTAAAACATCGCCCCGCCCTGCCGTCGCACCCGGGTAAAACTGAAAGACCGGCCGCCGCAGCAGTGATTGGTCTGATGAGGCAATTTCTGAATCAATATCGTGTTGTCCAGTATTGACCTCCTGACTGCCGAATTTCTTAAATTACTATTTATTTAGATGCAATGTTTGAAAACAAGTATTTTCAAATACCGTTGAATCCAGCGAATTGTTATGTACATGCACGGGAATAGTTATTTTCCAGCATGGAACTGCATTTTTATAGCATGGAACTGTTCCTTTTTAGTATAATGTGATTCAACGTTTTAAAAGTACTAAATAAAACTATTAGCTTGCGAAAATCGCAAGATGCAGGAGAAAACAGATCTACTACCAACCCGCGGAAATCTCTGTATAAGCAGTCATTGGGTGAATCATATAATTTTCAGCTGTATTCAAAGATTCTTGAAGAATATCTTAGGGATTGGTAGAGGCGTTTATTTCTAACTTTAAGTCTCTTTCAATATATTATCTTGGATTTTTCTCAGTTAATTTGAGATCTATCAGATGGGCACTGAGAATTTATTCTTATGGATGATGTTATTAGAAATGTAACAGGAATTATAAGTGTTTCTACAAGTGAAACTTTCGAGAAGGCAAAGTTTAGCAGAAATTTCGGCCACAAGGAAAGGTCTGGTTTCGACTGGTATAATAGCTAATTCGGTCAAAAAATAATTATTCGTAATAATCGACGGTTTCGTCGGCATACGTAGAATTCCAGCTAATGTAGATAACTGAGTGTAATGAAAGAAATAAAGATAATTTAGACCATCAAGAGAATCTCAAACTTTAATTTAAATAATTATTGTCATTGCACAACATCGAAATTTAATTAGGCGTAAAATTCTATACGTGATGAGCATTAATGATTCAAATATCCCTGTTAAGTTATAATTAGTCAAATTCTGATTGTTGAGGAAAACTGTCTCTAATAACAGAATATCTCTCAATAGCAAAATGATTTTAAACAGATATCTAACTTTAGAACTTCCAAGTAATCATTTGTTAAAATAATTGAATAGAATTTGTTCTTTTTTGGCGGGAAATTATCAAGCTGCTATTGAAAATGTGTCATTGATGAGCTACAAAATGAAACAGAAAATTCCTGCATTTGTCTGTCACAACAACTCCTCTGAAACGGTGAAAAATAGCGACATGAAACTTGAACTTGTTGTTCTAGGTCAACAGCGTATTTTAAACTTTTAGAAGTAATTATATCTCAAGATATTTAATTAAGTGATGGATTATAATAAAATTTTAAATAAAAATCAGTATTTAAGTGCGTTTAAAATATATAGCAATTATGTATTTTAGGTAGGGGAGAGTGGGATAAAACCGGCTACCCTTTATTATGGCGCTATTATTTTTCCTGTCTAGCAGAAAAATACTGAATGACAATCTAATAGTCAAGAAAAAGGAACTATGATAGTGGCGTGATATTGCTGTTAAATTTACTGCGTCTGTGAAGGTTTATTTCTTTTAAGACATCGACTCCCTAATGTTCGTTTGATTTGAAACCATCCTTATTTAATAATCATTACAGTTATAAAAACTATATTTAGTCCAGTTTATTATACGTTTACTAAGGATTTATACCCTATCAAACAATAAGGATTTACTCCAATAATTGCGCGGTCCTATTTCGTTTTCCATAACCTCTGCACTCGGGGTAAAACCGGGTACTCGAAGTGGACAGTCAGTATTGATGATTCCTCCGATTAAGACATTAAAAACACATCAGACGTTGATTGTTTATATTTTAATGATCTATTTTCTAATTTAAATCAAGAAGGTGTAATCCAATGTAAAAACTGTCTTAGCCCACGAAAGCTGCAGTGGCGCGGAGGAAGAAGAAAACTGCTTTACGTGTGAATTTTATAACTGATATTCTTAAATTGTCATATAAATTAAGAATGATTGCAACTTTTCCCACTGAAAATCCAGTTTTCCTAGTTTCCCATAACTAGTGGGGTAAAACCGTGTAGTTTGACTTTTTTATAAGAACATCATTGACAAAAAAAACTGTGCCTTTTCTGGAAAGATATATTGTACTCCAATAAACAGTGAATATTTTAATAAAATTTGACAAGCTCTATGTTGAATATTTGAGCTCCAACAGGCCTTCGAACCTCGTCTACCCGGTTTTACAACAGTGTCTCCTATTACAAGCTGTGATGGAGAATAATAAAGCGAATGTTTATATTTCCAGTGTCATCTTGCGTATTTACGACCGGACATAGAAACATACAAAAAGAAGAGAAGAGTCCAGCATCATCGAAGAACTAAAAATACTATTCATAATCAAGATTTCAACTAAATTGGTAATAAAAGGACTATCGTGACGTTAGAATCAGTCTGGATCTCTCCAGGAAAAGTCCGAGAAATAAAGCTATTAATAAATTAGTTAAAACGAAATACAAAACAATTTTTTTATTTCTTCAGTTGCGATTAATTCTTCATTAATCCTCTAAGCATTCAGTTACTTTGATCTAATAGCTTTAATATCTTAAAAATTAGCTTTTAATGTGAATAATTGAACCTTTATTGCGTTTAAGCGAGTCTCTGAAATGTAAAGAATATTTCACCCATGGCAGTTAAAGAATATACATAAACATGAATTATCTGCTTTTGGACTGAACATGAGAAACGGAAAAAGACGGCTCAAACGCTTTAGAGGTTTGAAACTTTTTCGCTTATGTTCCTAAGTAAGCAGACTCTCCGATTTTTAAAACAGAGTTCCTCTATGCCGATAAAGCGCCATAGAATAGATTCTATAATTATAGGTCCCCCAGACATAGACGTTACACATCCGACAGAGATGCCAAACAGATATTTTCATCACCTGTAGTCATATTCGGAATAATCTGATGACCCGCAGTCATTACATCCCCTGTCGTGACGCATGGAGCGTGAGGTATGCATCCCGATGATTTGATGTTGTGATTATCATAGAGAGCTAATGGATAAGGACACGGACTGCCCGAGTACTTACTCAGGTATTGCCTGCATGAGAGAGACTGTCTCGGCTTGAACGCTTCGAACTGCACATTCCACGGTCCTGTCCTGTTGGTAATGACGGTCGATTTTCAATGTTTTAAACTGGTAGGATAATTAACCGCATAGAATAGAAGGGATATTTAAATTTTAGATCACGGCTTCTAATGCTATGGGCTGTGATTCCGAGAGGAATCGGGAAAGTTGTTAAATATTCTTTTTCTTTTAAAATATTCGATATTTGTAAGCAAAATAGTTAAAAAAAATCGTCTTGACATAAAAAATTTTGTAATTTGTAAATAAATATTTTTATTCGAATATTTCTTTGGTAGTTCAAATTCCACTTGGCCTAGCATATCTGCCTATATCCACGACTCAAGTTTTGTCATAACACGACCTGAATAAAAGAGGAAAGCGTGGTTGAATTTGGCAAAATTTCACGATTTTCGACCAAGCTAGGTAGCATAATCAAGATTCTAAAATTGCCCGAATCTTCATGAAATCTCGCAGTTGTGGTAATTTCAAACAGGAATATTAGAGAGCTTTCTTCACTATCTAATGATCAGTTAAATGATTGCGGAGGACAGATTTACTTTCAAATTCGACAGCAATCGGCGAAGATTGAGATTTCTGAAATGTATCTTGATTAATGGTTAAAATTTCAGCTAATTTCTTGATTCTCCCTCTGTGTTTCCCATAATGTCGAATGCCTTCAAAGAAAATGGATGATTGTCTAAACATGATATTTAATGCTCATCTGACATTGCATTACATTAAAAATCATGACACAACAACGAGCATACTTCTGTAGAAAAGAGCGGCCATGACTCCTTTTCTTAACACTCTTTGCTTCACATTTGTTCTGTAGCTTTAACTTCAGTTAAAAAAGGTCTCAGTTCAATGCATAATACTAGTAAGAGATGGTGAAATTAAATATCTCTAATTTAAAGATCTCTGTAGGTTATAATACAGGTTATAATTGCATGAGTTTTGGACAACAGAAACTTCTGATCATGAGCTCAAAATTTATTTAAAAAAATTAAACGCAATATTTCCGAAAGACTGCTGTAGCAGTAGTGAAACGTGAATTTTAGAAACGAAACCTTTGCCTCTGAACAACTTTTTTCGAGTAGTGATATAATAAAATAACTTTGGGATTGAGATTAATTTCAGAAAAGACATTCATTTAGCTTATTGGATGGATGGCATTAGTTTTTGTTATTTAATTTTATTAATCATTAAATAATTAGCAAGTCAAGGCACTTCATTATGGTTCGAGATCAGAAATCGGAACATCTAGGTTTGAAACATTACATAGAAACATTTTGCGAAAGCTTACACCAACCTCAAAAATTGATTCATTCGGTGGTGTGCATACTTCCACGGCCTAAGAAAGGGTTAAGCGAGAAAAATAATGCTGCGGACGAAATCTCATTTATCCGTTTGGTAAGGACTCATTAAAACGAAAAATAAACTACCCAAGTTAATTCCATAGAAACCACCACAACAGATGACAATCCAATATTAAAATCGCACGAAAACGAAACACCGCTTCGACAAGCTAATTTTCCGTCATAGTTCATTTGAAAAGCCAATAAAGAATTCACCTCCGATCATGCAACACCCTTCACATGCTTCCGCCTCTTCTAGAGGTATCTTTCACAGACCCTCATTACCCAAGACACCTGTTCCTTTCTTCCCAAGAGTATCTTCTGCAAACACCCTCGCGCCACTCTGCCCCGGAACCCCCCTTCTTGCAAGTGTAGAGAGCGGAAGAGTTGAGGAGCAGGCAGTTTTCTGCTCGTTATTTTAATGACGGCGCCCGTATTGTCCATATGCACTTTTATTTCCATTGTTATTACCAATTACTGGGATTGAAAGTGGCTTTCCACTGGAATTATGAAATCTCGGTCCCCGCTAATGCTGATTCTTTCTCTGCCCCCCCTCCACCCCTTTGAAGAAAACTTTCTTCAAAAGAGAAATCTTCAAGGTTCGATTTTGGGATGCGGATTTTCTCGCTTCGAGGGCAATAATGCCGGATGGAGATTATCTTCGGAAATAAGTTTTCCAATGGAGGTACGGGAGGGTTTGTTTCTTTCGAAGGTATGCGGAAATAATGGTTATAAAGGAAATTTTATTTTACTTTTTTTGTTTTTTGAATTTTCGACAGTTAATTGATTATTTGCTCATTATGCGATAAGAAAGCTGAATGATTGTAATTGATAACGAAATATCAGATGTTTTGTTGTGTATTCGATGTTTGAAAAAAATTAGAAACCACCCCTTGCAAGAAAACTTTCTTCAATAGAGAAATTTTCAAGATTCGACACTGGAATGCAGTTTTTCTCACTTCGAGGGCAATAATGCCGGATAGGGGTCTGCGGAAATAAGTTTTCCAATGGAGGTACGAGAGCATCTATTGGTTCATTTGTTTTGAAAGTATGCGAGGATAAAGGTTACAAAAGTTATTTTATTTTAATTTTTGAACTATTAACAGTTATTTGACAGCTAGTATGTGATAAGAAAGTTGATTGGTTGTAATTGATTAAAAAGTATGAGTTGTTTTCTTGTATATCCGATGGTTAAAAAAATCAAATTCGTGAAATTTTATAAAGAATCTAATTTGGAAAGATCAGTGTTATTTTGACGTCAAATGTGGGTTTTTTCCAGTCTGAATATCGGTTATCCCAACAATGGATGAAGATCATCTTTGGAAATCTTTCATCATCATTTATACGGAAGGGTTTGTTGTTTTATTTTGAAGATATGAGAGAATAATAGCTTTAAAATGTCTTTTATTTTATTTTATTTGGTTGTGACAGTTGGTTTTTATTGCTGACAATTAATAAAATATTTGTTCATTATGAGAAGAACGTGATAAAGAAGCTAAATTGTAATTGATTTAAAATTATGAGGTGTTTCATAGTACATCCGAAGTTTTTTAAAAACCAGCGGGAGTGACCTCCCCTAAACTTTCTCGTATACTTTCTAAGTTGAGATTCGTCAAAATCTCGAGTTCGAATTTTTTTGACGATTACAATACTTTCTCTCTGTATACTTCGTATACGAGAAAGTGAAACGAACAAACAAACCTGAAATCAAATATCTGTTGCCACGTTTCAAAAAAATATTACTTTGAAGCAGTGCGATAAAATAGGCAATGCAATGAATACTAAACCGAAAATTCTGCTTTGGAATTGAATTCCCAAGAAAACAATTTATACTACCACAACCGTAACAATTGCAAAAGCGCGTGAATAAAAGATTTGCTGAAATAATGAGATCAGTTTGAATTTTATTTACAACAATAAAAAAATTGTTACAATTCATGTTTGTAAACATTATTTATTGTTGTAAATAAAATTTACAACAATAACAGATTGCTACCAGTACGCATGCGCATGAGAATCGGATTAAAAGAAATTGAATATGCAATTTGAACGCCTCTTTTTGACGGATTTGGCCCAAAATTTTATACGGACGTACATTCATGACGTAAAACTGTGTACCAAATTTTATCCATCTAGCTATTCAAGTTTTTGAGTTATAGTGTTCACATGACCGTGGACATACAGACAGACAGACTTCCCGTTGACGGATTTCGTCCAAAATTTGATAGAAACCTACAAATTATGTTATGTTACAAATTATGTGTTCCACATATCAAATTTCAGCTCTAATAGTTCTAAGTTCTAATAGTTTTCGAGTTATCGTGTTCACAGACAGACACACAGACAGACAGCCACACATGATTCCAAAATTGTGTTAAAATTGTGTTTTTCGGACTCAGGGAGGTCTAAAACGTGGAGATTCGTCAAAATCTCGAATTCGAATTTTTTGACGATTGCAATACTTTCTATTTGTATACTTCGTATTTACTTTGTATACTTCGTACGTACGAGAAAGTAAAAATTAGAGTTCAAAATTCTACGAAGTAGGTATTTTGGAAAGACGAGTGTAATTTAAATCTCAAATGTGGGCTTTTACCGTTGCCAATATCGGTTATCCTAATACCTGATGAAGATTATCTTTGTAAATAAGTTTTCTAATGGAGGAATGCAAAGGTAAGCTAATTTGTTTTGAAGGCATGCCAAGATAAGGTTTTTTTAAAGCAATTCTACTATATTTTCTTTGGTTGCGAACTTTCGACAGTTAATTAAATATTTATTCGTTAGAAGAAGAATGTGATAAGAAGGTTGATTGATCCTAATTTATTAAGAAGTGTGAAACGTTTACTTACATATTCGATGTTTAAAAAATGAAAGAGTTAGAAATTCGATGAATTTTGGATATTATTGTCCAAGGATTCATAAATGGATTTAGGATGTCATTTTAACCTTAAGTGTGGACATTTTCTGGTCCAGATATCAGTAAAAAAATTTTGAGCCTGTGAAATATGTCATTTATTATAGATGTTTAATGATAGCAGAGTTATTTCAATTCTGATTGCAGTTGTCGGATATGAAATCACCCTTAAATCCATTTCGAAAGCTCGCATTTGAATTTTTCAATTACTCAATATTTTCCCTCTCGATAGTGTAAAAAATTCAAGCTTGAAGCATTATTTTCTCGAAAGTTTTAAATTCATACAAACAAGGTTTGAATAATACCATTTTTGTCGTATAAATGCTGTTTTGACGTAAACTTACGTCCCTCCATAGTGGTCTAATAGGGTGTCGGGAAAGGAAAAAATGATGACGCTTTTCGTGGTAAAGTTAAACGCTTATAGCTCCGCAACCAAATAACATAGAGAGTTGATTTTAGTTTCATTTAATAGAAAAATGTTGACACGGAAGATTACAAAAAATAATTTTAGAATTTGAAACGACTATTTAATCACAATCGAGCTGCAAAGTTGGTGAAAATCACGAAAAAGTTTGATGACGTCACAGCGACCGATGAGCGCACACATCGGTTGTGAGCGGTATATTAACTGGATTTTAACAGATTAATAATTAATTCATTTCAGATTAATTCATTTAACAGAGAAAGGTCATAGAGCATAGGTCAAAGTCACACAGAGGTACTTTAGTAACAGGAAGTCACAGTTGAGTAATCGATTAATTAACTGTCCTTAATTAATTATTATTAACAATTGTTGATTTAATTGAACTGTCCTTTCCATCGATTTAATTGAGTTGAGTTGGTTTTGGTTTCATTTAACAGAGAAAGGTCAAAGTCACATAGAGCTACTTTAGTCACTTAGAATATCTTTAGTCACAGTTGACTAAGGTAAGTAAGTTTACACCCTTCAATCCCGGCGGCCGTTTCGCAGAGATAGCCTCCCGTCGAATTTTATTCTAACAGTATTATATGGGCTGAGATGGAAACAAGAGGTCACGGATTATTCTTGGGTTACCTTAGATGTACTCTGGTATAAGGTCTTAAGGAATGGAACAAAGTTCTGTAGATAATAACTTAAATAGGCCTGCCTACCAAACAATATCTCGACTGCAATACACAATATTCAGAATCATTCAAAACCTCTTTCTAAAGGAGCTGAATCATCTTAAATCAGAGAATGTTTCAATAACCAATAATACTACTGAGGAAGCATAGTTTTGCTGTAAGACATGTATGATGGAATCCATATATTTAAGGGTGTATTGATGTTTCAGTCTCAATACGACTACCTAATTGCATCAACAATTAAACAGTAACTAGCTTCCTGAATTGATTACTAGGGTTGTTTTCAAATATTTATTTTTCAACCCTCCGAGCGGCGCAAACGTCTTTTTACGTTTTCCATGTTAAGTTCAAAAGCAGATAGCTCATATTTATATGTATGTTTTTTTAAGCAATCATGGATAAAGTATTCTTAACATTTCAGAGATATAACTATATACAAAAAAGATCAATTCATTTACTTTAAAAGCTAAGTTTTCTAACCTGACAGCTAAAAGTTCAAAATAATTGGTCGCAGCTAAAATCTTTATAGCCATCAGTAATATCAAAGGTGTAATACTTTTACTGCAAATATTGGCTTTTTGAAATGGCATCAACAGTTTACTGAGTTAAAAAAAACTAATATAGATAAGTTCGATTTTTAAGTAGCTGTATAGCTAGATTTAATGGAATATTTTTCTCTGACACTCAAAATAAAAAGCTTTAAGAAGTCTAGCAAATAATACTACTGTGATCAAAAAATATCGGGATGATGTCGTAAAACGAAAAGTATCAATTTATTGGTCAATATATATTACATTTCCTTGAAAGCAATCTCCTCTGACTGCAATACACTTCCAATGTTTTTTCCGGTCCTCAAAACATGCTTTAATGTCGTGTTTGTGAAACTCCTTCAGGATTCGTAGCAAGTTTCATTGTATCAATAGACTCAATACGGAAACCACGAAGGGACAGTTTCAACAGCGGAAAAAGCAAATAGTCACACGATGGCATATCAGATGAATACGGAGTTTATGGAGCAGTATATTTTGAATTTTTTGTGAAATTTCTCGAATAATAAGGATACTGTAAGAAGACTATTATCGTGCTGCAAAACTTATGATATCGCCACAATTCGGATGGGCTTTGACAAACTCCTTCGCGCAAAAGCTACTGAAGACTCAAATGATATATGATATTAATTATTGACCCTCCGGCCAGTTGATGGGAATTCTGAATGAACAAACACCACGACAATAAATGAAACGCAATCAACTTTACTTTGATATTTGGAGCCACTTTGACGTGATCCTTTTGGTGTTGCTACATCCTTCAAGGACCATTCACTTGATTGTTGATCTGTTTAGGCAGCAAAAGTATAGATTCAAGTTTCATCACCGATAATAATAAGTTTTTCAAAAGGAATCGCCTTGATAAATCATCTCTTGAGACATTTGAACAAGTGTTTCTTTCCGAACAAATTCAGTTTT
This sequence comes from Araneus ventricosus, assembly GCA_013235015.1. Taxonomy (NCBI): domain Eukaryota; kingdom Metazoa; phylum Arthropoda; class Arachnida; order Araneae; family Araneidae; genus Araneus; species Araneus ventricosus. Next base: position 27,409 of record BGPR01004973.1, read on the forward strand.
TGGAACAATTGGAGAAGCGAAGCACCACACACCTAAATTATCTCTGAAAATTGCTTGACAGACACAAAACAATACAGGAACTCTCTCAATAGTGTCTCTAATTGTTAAGCGATGATTGATAAGCACCAATTATCTTATTTCATCAACATGTTGATGATTAGTCGAAGTGGATGGTCTACCAGAACGTGATTCATCTACGAAGGATTCTCTGACTTCTTTAAACATGTTATACCACTCAAATACTCTTATTTTTGATAAATTGTCATCTTAAATGGCTTTTTCAACAATTCAAATGTTTTTATAGCAAAAATTGCATTGCGGACACAAAATTTAATACACGGTCTCTGCTCAATTACATTCGAGATTCTGGAAATCGACGAATCTCATTAAAAGCAAAGTTATTTCCAGATGATAATATGAACTCAAATACTGAGTGTTTCCAGATGCTTAAATAAGTCGTAAAAACATTTGCTAAAAGTTTGCAAATGATTTTTAGTTTATACATTGTTATGGGGTTTACTTTATAAATTGTTATATAAAAGCATAAAATGAGGCTTTTAAGATAATTTTTGAAGACAGTAGTATTTATGTCAAATTAAATAGCATTAACTACGTTAAAATTGAATGCTAAAAAAAGTTATCAGGGGTTTTTTTTGGAACTTATATATATATATATATATTTGAAAAGAAAAACTGCTAACTTTTTTTTTTTGGAAAGAAAAATTTCGTTCATTTTTTGGTCAGAAGTTGTTATTTTTAAAGCGTGCTTCATTTGTTACCTATTACTGACTGAAACTGTGATTAATCTTATGTCAAAACCTCTTATTAACCGAAACTGTGATTAATCTTATGTCAGAACCTCCATAAACATTCCATTATCATACCTCAGTGTTAACAATCCCAAGGTACAAGACATCTTTTTTTCATCTTTCGTTTTTCCTCTGAAACTGTTCTCATTTTTATACAAAACGGAACGGCATCTCATTCAACCCTTTGCAACCGTTTATTCCCTAAAAGCTCTTCCGAAAGCCACCAATAACTCTTTCACAACCGCACGCCCCACAAAATAAATACAAACTGTCCCATTTCACTTCGCTTCAAACAATCTGCACGCCGTGTTCCCATTTTCTACCTCTACTTGAGCTCAAAGAAAAATGACCCCTTCTCTTTATCATCGCATACCAATCTTTCTCCCGACGTGCATGCTGGTGGCAACACTCCTCTGAGCCACCCCTCACCCCCCACCAGACCAGGCAACCCTGCAGTGGCGTTAAGACCCTTATCGGCCAACCGCAGCAAGTCTTAGCCAAAATACACACACGCTGAAACATTATCATAATGGCAGTTGTGTTGCGGGGCCATGCTCGGGGCTGTGTCGACCCCCCTCCCTCCGCTATGTCAATCCCCACCTTTTGATTCGAAACGTTGCCAAAGCAAATATTGAATTCAGTGAGCGGTTTGGGCCGGGAAGAAAACGGGAAAAGAAGCGGTAGTAAATCGTCTGTCGAAGTCGTTTGTCCATCCACCATTAAATTACCGGAATTTCGTAAGGGAGACTGGCAAATAGGGTTTGGGAATGTATGGCATGCACATACAGGAGAGGTTCTGTGACATACGAAAGTGATTCGAGCATAATAGTTGTTTTTAGTTTATTTTAAGAAATTCCTTCTGAATTTTTTTATAAAAATGCCAAGCAAAAAGACTTGCGTTTCAAAAGTTATGAATGCATTACTTCAATGTAATATTCACGTTCTGCCTATTATAATTTCCATGATAATAGTCATCCGGGAAATAGAAATTTGAAAATGTGAAAAATCCCAGTAATATTTAGATTCTGTTAATTATAATTTCCAAGGAAAGATCTCATTCAGGAAATTAAAGATTTCTGGAACTTCTGTGCAACCTAAAATTTTTTAAGAGAACTCAGTATCCAAATATTGGAAAAATATCTATTTTTATTTTATTGACTTATTACCTTGCTCTTGGCTTTCTACTCATTGTGTCAAAATTCCAAAGCCGTATCGTTAATCTGCCGGCAATCATTTTTTATAATAAGAAATTAAATGTATTCACAAGCGAAAACTTCAAATGTCTTTTCTCTCCATGTTCGAGGGGTTTTTTTCTACTTCCATGCTTTGAAATTGGTACGGATTGATTCTATCTATTTATAAAAGAGGTCTTAATATTTTATGTATACAATAAAACTAAGTATGAAAAAAGTATTCATTTCTTTGACTTTTCTAATAAACAAGAAAAAATGCACTGTTATATTTGCTCATTTTTCACGATACACTTAAATACAGAAGGATATTTAATTGAATATTAGATTAGTCCCAAAATTCAAACGCAGTTTTACGCGCTTTATTTAAGTAATGTTGAAAAAAAAATGAAGTTAAAATATATTGAATAAAAACTGATATTTCAGCCTTAAAAAAATTGAAAATATTCCGTTTTGAATTTAAACTAAAGATTCAGCTCAAAATCATTTTTTTTCTCTCATAAGGGAGTTCTAATTTGAATACTTGGATGCATTACTATCAAAGTCATTTTTAATAATAAATACCATGTTGGTAGGTAGAAAAACATATAGGTTGAAAAACGTGAAAATTTCTAAAAATTCTTTAAATTTATGGACAATATTTTTTAGCAATAGGTGTTAAATTATAATAATGATATGTCCTTTTTTAAACTCAATGACAGGAAACGTAGAAATATTTAAGAGAATAGAGATTTAACTTTCGGAGGCATAATGTTTAAAATAGTGAAAAATGCACAAAATCTTAAACTTAGAAAAAGAAGTTTGAATATTAGAAATAGCAACAATTATTTATAAGTTTAGCTTAACATTAGAATTAGATTCCAGAAAATCTGCACCGTCTAAGGAAACAAAAATCCAAAAATAATTATTTTGGAATAAATATACCAAATTTAGTCTTCCTGTATCTCAAAGAGTTTATCTCCTGATATGCTTTTCCATTGACTAGATCTCATAATAAATTATATTTACCGCAACATTTTAGTATTTACGACCCAAAATTTCACTATCAGCTTTAATCACCTATCATCTACCATAGAATTGTGAAAATAATATCAAATTCTTATCAAAATACTTTATGTTACTATATGCAATTATTCTTTATTACTCTACACAATTACTATTTTTAATCGTGGCAATTTATTTTTTGTGCAACCGGAGTTAATTTTCTTTTTTAGTGTGAGTTAGTTAGTTAATAGTTATTTTTGTTCGAATATTCTGTTGGCTTTTTTAATTGTCTCCGTCCATTCCAAAAGCAGCACTCTACAAGTTAGAACTGCAAAAAGTTTTGCCCCTCCTCAGGATCCGAAATTAGCGCAATGATCAACGAGAAGCGGGAGAAAAGCAACCCTTTCTCTGCTCAAAATTGCATTCATTTGAGCTGCATTTTTCCCAGCTCACGATTGGAGTGGCTGCCTCATTTGACTCTTTTTCGCTTTTTCTCAGTAGTTGAGTAGTTTTTTTTTAATCCAATACTGAAGGAGTTGTAATTTTTTTGCTTCTTTGTATTTTTTCGGGTGCTGATTACGAATCTGAGGTTTGCCACCAAAAATTTTTGTTGGAATTTTAGTTATAGTCAATAAACATGAAAAAAAATTTCCCCAGCTTTTTGGCTTATAACTCAAAAACTATCAATTTTTAGTATATCATCATTATAAACCAAAATAATCAGCACTAAATTAACTAAAATTTAGGTCTACAACTTTTGCAGCACTGCTTGTTTCTGAGCTGACGAGCCGCCACTGCTTCAGACAGATGCACTTATACGAATTTTGAAATATTAAAGACGATGGACTCCAATCTCTAAAAGTTTTGGTGTTTTTTTTCTTATCGGCACTGATAAGAAATAGAAAGATATTAATGAACAACAACCAAACGATATTAAAACTAACAATTTCCGTGATGAATGCGAGACAAATCCACTAATCTTTTTCCTCAATTAATCAAAACGAAATTAAATTCTGCATGAGCACAAGTTTTTATAAACACTACATAAAAGTAAACTTAGTTTGTATTCTGTAACTTTTCTTCTTACAAACAAATATGAAAATCTTCATCTTACAAACAAATCTGAAAGGGACGTTTTTACTTTTTTTCCCCTTGATATGATCCGACACAAATTATTAGAATTGATTATGCAACATGATGAGTAACATGTCAAAAAAATCTCTTTATAGAAAAATTATTTACTTTCTACTTTAATATTTAATCGAGAAACATTTTTTCGGGCACGTTCACATTTTATGATGGCATAACATACATAAAATTATTTTGATGACACAGCACTTAAAAAACTTCTATGTATTAAAAGAAATCTTTTGCCTTAGTTTTTCAGCATTTTTTATAGAAAGATTCCTGTTGAAACTAGAACGTTTTAAATATTATACTTTTTAATTTAAATATTTCAAATGAAATGGTTGAAAGAGTTTTAAAAACTAAATTTAAGCTCATAATCAAAATGGTCAACACAATATCTAATTCAACACATATATGAAGTAAACAACCATTTGTTTCATATTTTTGTTTAATTCCATATTGTGCTGACCATTTTGCTAATGAGCTTGAGTTTAGAACTGCTCTAAACGAATGTAGTTGTGTCGAAGTTAACCAAATAAGTAAAAAATGTCTCAGCTTCAATAAAGGAAATAATCTTTAAAGGGCCATTATATGTAAATACTGAAAGTTGCACCAAGTGGTCATTATAACGGAAAGAAAAATGGAGAAATGAAGTTCATTTTTTTATTCGCAACCCCTTTTCATCCAATAAAACCAAAAAATGATAATAATTAAAAAGCCACAAGTTCATCTTTGAAGGAAATTAATTTTTCTTTCGTTCAATCAAGTGTACGTATATACCTATGAAAATAAAATAAATTTATGAAGCCTAAACTAAGTAAAAAATCAATTTATTTATTATACTTATATTGCAAGATTTATTTTTATCAATAAAGAGTGTGTAAATCATTATAAATAAGTATGAAAAAAGCAGGAAAATTAATTAAGACAGTTATTTTTAAACTTTGTTTAAACGGTAATTGATTAATTAAAAATATTAATTGTTTAATTACAATTCCTTTCCTGAAAAGGTTTTTTTTCTTTAAGTCAAAATTGTAGCAAATAAATAATTTCATCAATATATTATCAAATTATTTAAAATTGATCGATAAAAGAGAAAAGTGGTAAAATAAGACCCTCTGCATTGTAGGGTTGCAATTTTAATTGATATGAAATCCAACCAAACTCTTTCAAAATTGAATGATTCATTTACTTACATTTAAACAACAATAATAATTAAATGAACATTTTCGCTACGACTTCGAAATTTTTATACTCGACCCTACTTGGGGTTCGAAAACATACCCTAAGAAGACATGGCCTAGTTCACAATTAGGGTGGGGAGAAAGATCACTTTTCGAAATTCAAATAGTCTCACTGCGCAAAAATTACCATTCTGTGCCAGTAGTTCACTGAATTTTTAGATTCTTTTTTAACAAAGCTTTCAGGTTCTGTAGACAGCTTGAAATTTTCACCTAAAAGCTTTAACAAAAGAATCTTTAAAAAATTCAGTGAACTACTGGCACCGAATGGCAACTTTTGCTCAGTGAGTATAATAACTAATCTTGTAGTATGGGTATAATAAATAAATTTATTTTTTACTTAGAATTAGTTTAGGCTTCATAAATTCATTTCATTTTCATAGGTATATGCATACACTTGAATGAACGAAAGAAATAATTGCTTGAACGGTCTGCCCTACTCGCTATTCGTTACAAGTCTGAATCGCGCATCTTTAAACAATCAGTTTCCTTCAGCAAGAATATCTCACAAAAGAGGGGATATATCAAGTTATTATACATAGTTTGCTATATCCAACAGCATTAATAAATCGGTTGATGCAAATTCCAACTTGCATTTGACGTCCAGCTCGTTCCAAAATTCCTCCAGCACATCCACTCAGAGTGATAGCGAACCCCCTCCACCCCCTACCGATCCCCAAATCCATTCTATCCATCCATCAAAATTCCAGACACGATTGTTGATCTGATTCTCATCTCCCCCTAAAACAAACAAGTAAATAATCCCCCTTTACACTCGCCGGGCCAGTCCCAGAAACATATTACACTCCACCCTCCCCTCCAACACCCCCCACTGCACACTCACATTCCAACTTTCCGTCCCATCCCCCCGTGACGTCATCACTCCGTCTTCATTAAAGATGCCCCCCTTCCCCCAGCAAAAGCTTAAAATCCTCGAGATTTAAATTTAATTAAGGGCGAATTAGTCCGGGTGCCAATTTTCGTGCCAATACCCGGAAATCGAGGGAGGCCGGAAATGGTGCCGGACGAAACCGGAAATTAGAGTTCCTCTAGGACGGGTTAATTAAGAAAATTTTTAAAGAAGGGGGGGAGGAAGGGTGTCAGATGAAGAAGTGAGAAGGGTGGTGTTTTAAAGTGGGTGAGAAGGCTTTCTCTTGTGGGAGGCTGCTTCTTATCAAAAGTTTGTTCTTGACAGTAGAAACATTTATGAAGTCTTCTATTACAGTTTTAGTTTGCCTATATTCTCACAGGAAAGGCAACAGAATATATCTAATGTCTCTTTGATGATCTCAAAAATATTGCAAGGTTAGAAATAAATTTAACAAAAACACTTTTTAAAAACTCACTTTTATTAGTGTACTAGAATATAGATTTTTTAAAATTATTATCTACTTTTCTTAACAAAATTCTCATTTATAAATATTATTGAATTTTGAAATGAATGTTTTTCTCAAAGTCACTACCAGGTGGTTCCACTCGCATGGAATTCAAATGTAATTAAAATAATTGATTAATTGATAATCCAGTTACGAAAATATCAAAATGACGTATTTTCTTCGAGGAAGCAAAAGTATGAAATTTCAAAACTCTAGCACATCAGAAAGTGAGGGAAAGAGTCTTTACAAATTCCCATCTTTACAAACACGAAACAAATCAGATTAAGTGAAAGTGGTTGAAAAGACTTGAATCGCAACTTCTTGCGCCGAATACGTTTTTTATTAGGGCAGGAGTGTTCTCTCTTCGGTTTCCTAAATAGGCTTCGTGCTTCTTCAAAACGGAAAGTCAGTATAACTAAACTGAACTAAACCCTTTGACTTTCTCGTATACCTACATAATATGTTGAGTTTCAGTTGTAGCTTTGTAGTATGGTGAAGAGAATCGAGCATGCATTTTGGATCTTTGGCCGACTGGATCCAGACATTGACAAAGACAGACAATTTTTATAGAAAAACCCCTTACCGAATTTCCTTAATCTAATTCAATGTGTTTTTAACTATCATGGCACACCGATAGGCTGAAATGCATACAATCTTGCATCTTATTCTGATGCATCTAATCTAAATTGAGACACAGATCTTTTGATGCAAAGATCATATACTAAAATTCACTCACCCACTTTTTTGCGTTTTTCAGTTACAGTATTTACATTCACAAAAATACTCACTGCTCGTACTTATCTGCAATTCTGGGGATAAAATGGTATTCATAAACTCTTCCATCTCCCTGGTTTCATTTTTGAGTTATATTGTTCGCATGTACAAGGACGGAAAGACAGATGAAAATTGAATGCTACTCTACGGTTTTGGTGTAAAGATAACATATCAAAGATAATTTGTGTAACTAGTTCCGTTTTTAATATTCTCAAACAGATAGCCAAAATTCTATTTTTTTTCAGGGAGATTCATCCAAAAATGTCGAGGTCGAATCGTCTAACGATAATAATATGCTTCTTTGTATACTTAGTATACAAGGAAGTAAAAATTAAACATCCACAGCTTAAATCCCAATCGCGCGTGCTTTTTTCAATAGACAGAAAAACAGACATGACCTCTGATGTGGAGTTTTCTCAACGCAGCTAATGCTTGAATGCAAAAATTGATCTTGCATCATCGATTACCGCTTATTCGATGGAATCAAAGAGAAAAATAAGTCTTGTGAATGGACGTAAATTGAACTGAATGCAGGATTTATTTCCTGTGGAAACCACACTCTATTTCCTTTGGACATCAAACTAATGGTGGTCAGGGCTTCTGCGTGATTGGCCTTATCTCAAAGCAACGTTCGGACAATTTAGTACCCTGTTGTTTTGCGATAGCATTCAGTCGCCGATATACTAGGACCAAACGAATGCTTATATTGGAAACCAACATCATTATGGAAAAATTAACTTTAAGTTAATTGATTATCTTGACGTTATGTTTTCTCCGCTACTTTCTTCTTACTAACATAGATTTGGATTTTGTTATTATTATTATTTTCTCGCATGCGATGAGTGGAACGAGAAGTTGTTGTAATAGTCAAAACACAGGGTGTACATGAATGAATATCCCAACTTTGCAAGGTTTTTAAAAGAAAAGAAAACAAAGTTCAATCTTGTTGTTCATCGGAAATCAAAAATAACAGTTGAAAGTTTAAGTTCAACACAGTTATAAATGTTGAATGTGAGCCCCTCCAGAAACACGAACGTTATAGAGGTGGTACAATAACTCATCCGACACTCTTTTCAGCATGTCTGGTGCGACTCTTTGAAAGGCTGCAGATATGAGTGTCTTAAGCTCGTCGTAAAGCTCACATTGAACACTTATAACTGTGTTGAATTTAAACTTTCAACTCTTATTTTTGATTTCCGATGAATAAAAAGATTGTACTTTGTTTTCTTTTAAAAACCCTGCAAAGTTGGGATATCCATTTATGTACATGCTGTTTTAGACCTCAAGATATTGATGAATCTCGCGTTTCAGACCTCCGTGAATAATTATAAGAAGCTAGAAGATTTGTGCTCGTCTAAGACGGGCTTTTAGCCCTCCAAACATATCTCATATCCCGTTTTCGCAGATTTACTATCGAAAGTTATAATAGAAAAATCTCATTTACATTGGCAGAGTGCTTAAGAAATATTTAAAAGACGTGAAAAACAGAACTGATGAATCAATTGACACAGACCTTCATTTAATAATAACCTTACTTTTAACAATTACTTTCGTTTCGTCCGAGTAAAAATATGGCGAAATCCACTAACTTAAAAAAAATCCATTACCAAATACAAAATGAATAAATACTGAAAGAAAATAATAAAAAATAAATAAAACTGTTAACGAGGCTCAATTTATGTATAAAAAACGCCATGAATCAATTGCCACGAACTTTCGTTTCCATAAATAACTTTACCGAGGCAAAAAGAAATGAAACAGATGAAGTCATTTTATTGAAATTTATTCCTATCCAGCATGAATAAAAAAAACTGTCCGAGTTCTTTGACGCCATAACAGAAATCGGATCGCGTTCGTTAATGACGGAGAGCAAAGAGGCGTGTTTATTTAGAGGCGTAGACAGATCGTCTGAGTCTGGTTGGCTCGTAGCCAAACCAAACCACGTGACAGCGTTACCGGATCAGTGAGAGACAGATCTGGGCTATTATATTAGTAATAAGAAACAACTTTTGCATCATGTCTCTCAATTGTTTGTCCACCTGTGTCTATGTGAACAGGCCTATGTGATTAGGCCTCAAGATATTGATGAATATCCGCGTTTCAGACTTCCGTGAATAATTATAATAAATAAAAAACAACTTTGGTATTATGTCTCTCCCCTAATAGCACAGAAAAAACGGCCAATATTTGAAGAATAATATTCTGGAATCTCCGTCTAGTTATTCTGCGGCATTCGGCGCGAATGATAATGTGTTTGGCGGAGAAATCGTTAATGGTTGAAATTCTTTCGGTAACCCTTAAACTAAGGGGTAAGCACGAGGGGGTCACGAAACACTCCAGGCCTTCATTTCTCCCAAGGAAGGCGCAAGAGTTGTAGCGTCTCCCAGACTCCTGCTTAACACACAGGTCTATAGAACTGCCATGGGGAGTTTGCCCTTACCAATTATCTTGTACAAGAGGTGGTTGTGAGGTCATAGCACGGCTTGAAACGCTTTCATTCGTTTGATACTTAGAAACATTCGCTTCATGAAAAATGCGAATGTGATTCTAACATTAAAATAAGGAGTTCGTTTCTAGATTATACAAAATAATTTGTTGAAATTAAATGAAAACTGAAGAACTTTTTATGATTGCAAAGAATATGAAAAAATAAACAGAATCTACATTTTATAGCTTTTAGCAATTAAAGAAAACAAAGCAATTGAATTATCTGTAGAAGCAATGAACCGTTTTAATTTTACTGCAATGAAATGTATTGTTAAAATTGTTAGATCTAGATGTTTGCAACTTGTTTATTTCTAGCGATTTTCGACGAAATTCGCCGGTGAGTCTTTCTGTCCGTCTGTGTACGCGCATGAAAACACGATAATTCAAAAAGCTCAACAGATAGATAAATAAAATTTGGCAATTTTTTTTGTTGGTGTACACTCGTCGAAAAAAGTATAAAGTCGCAAAAACACATGACAAAAAAAACTAGAAATTTATATTAAATTTTTATGAAATGTAATGATACCACAGCGGAATAATGAAATCACAGCGGAAATAAATTTAAGTTTAATTACTTATTGTGATTTTATAAGCAATTAGTTAAACATCTATACAGTTAGATTTGGGAAAATGTATAGAGTCGATATGATTTATTCTTTAGTATGTGATATTTGAACCTCATTTTTCTTTTACTTGTATTACTGGTCGATTCATAGAACCAGAAAGAACTTGAGAGATATCCGGGTCAATTTTATTACAGAAATTTTTATTGTGGTTTTAAGAAAAAATTTGCTTCTCTCCTGTCGCCCATTCTTGTAAACATATCTAACCAGAATTCCCGAAAGTTTTCCCATTGGATTCAGGTCGGAACTCCGATACAGCCATTGAAGAGTTTTTACCAGGATTTTGTAGGATACCGCTTTCATCTAGGATTTTTCTGAATAATGAATTATGCACAGATACTTTGTCTTGTTGAAATGTTCAATCTCCTGATGTTATCAGAAGATATATCAGGAACAAATTATCTGCCAGCATATCCTGATATAACGATGAATTCATTTTGACAAATTCAATTTCAGTTTCACCACTGACGGCAAATGCGGCCCAGACTATAACAGATCTGAATTGGTGTTTTGAAAAAAAAAAAAAGTATTATTCTGTATGCAGATAATACTAGTAAAACTGAAATCGATCCAAATCATTTAGATAAAAAAATTTTCCTTCCAAAAACTTCACATCATTCCGGTTCAGGGCCGGCCTTAGGAAATGCGGTACCCAATTGGAAATAATTTTGGAAAACTTCGATATACTCAAGTTTTAAGAAAGTATACATAATGAATACATAAACAATATGCAATTGTAATAAATAAATTAATAATATTTATTATTAAAAAATTTAATAATTTTAATAAACTTACTTAATACTTAAAAATTAGTTTTAAAAAATTCAAGAAGGGAGAAAATTTTTGTTTTTTTATGGGATACATTGTAAAACAGATAAGTAACTCGAGTGAATTAAAGACCTTAAAAAGTTATTTATTCATGATCACTAAGGACACTAAGTATAGTTCCCAAACATTTTTATCAAGGAATAGATTGTTATTCATGTCAGCAATTTAATACTATGACAGTTCATAAAATTCGCAAGACATTTTACAATTTGATTGTATTATATACATATTTTAAGGTTAGGTTGTATTAATGTCCCGTTGTGAAGCAACACGAGGGCTATTTAGGGACGGACCTCGTAATTTTGAACCGCGGTCAGATGACGAGGACGATGCCTGAGCTGACACCCCCCACACTCCAAGCTTCCGCGCCAAACCAACGGGAGGACGTTTGGCCACTACGTATGATTTAGCGTGCAGCAGACCCTATACACGGCGGATCTTCAGTGGAATCGGGTTTCGAACCTGCGGCAGGTCTTCTCAAAATATTTCATTCAAAGTATTTCAAAAATTATTAATATTTATTATAATTAATTATTAATATTTTTAAAATTATTAATATTTAAAATCATAATTCTTATTTCTTATTATTAATATAATAACCTTTGAAAGACTATACCTACAATAAAAGAACGAGAATACATAAAAGTTCTTATTCTGCTATTATAAATTAAATCAATAGAAATTCAAACAAGTGTAAAAGCACAAAGAAATCAATGATAAAGAAAAGGAAGTTTTATAAAAATGGTTAATTAGAAACAAAGCCTAAAATTATAATCTAATCTTTCAATTAATTTAATAGATCAGCTGTGAAAAAAAAATACTTTATTATAGTCTACCCGACATATCTGGACATATATCTATTTCTATACTTGAGCTATTTTCATATATTAATTTATAACTAGCGCATTGCTTTCGGTGAGTTGCTGGTTCGCCCTCTAATATGAATTAAAATACTTAATAATCATTTTAATAATTCATTTAAACTTCATTTAATTTGCACGTTTAAAATTTTTAGCATTAGCTATTTTGAATTAAATCTATCCAACGAAATTAATTAAAATGGAAGGTACGGAACTGAATAGATATCTTTTTTTTTGAAAAAAAAGAAAAAGATTTAAGCTGTGATTTATAAGAATGACTTCCATAAACAAAGTAATATGGGAAAAAGTTAATGTAGACTAAATTTTAAATGATTTCAAACTAACCATTCTCTTAAAGAAGCAAAGTAAAATATAATTGCTATGTAAGTGATATCTATCCAAAATTCCTCAACAAGAAGAAAAGAAATTAAAGTTTCAGGTACATAATTATATCAGTTCAAGCTTTGAAACCGCATAGTGTGAATAGCTCTTTGAGAGTCCATTTCATCTTTCTCAATTTCATTTGTCGGTTTTTAGTGTAAGTACATATTAAAAAAAGAAATTATAATAATTTACCGAATTTAAGTGTGTTAAGTTATCATGAGAGAACTGTTTACTTCATCTCTGCACACAACAGGAATAGAATGTATTCTATAATTAAGCAAGTATGTAAGCAAGAATAATAATAGAATGCATGTATTAAGCATGTATTCTATTATTTTTCTATATTTTATAATTATTCAGTTCTATGTGTCGTTATGATCGACTACTCATGATCCCTTCCATAAATTTATTAAAGAGTATGGCGAAACACGCAGTTTCTTTTGTTTGCATGATTCACAGTTTACTCCTTGTATTAACAGCTGAGAGAGCAACATACACCAAGGCAAAGGGGTGTGTTTTGGTGTCTCCGTTGTTGAAACCACAGAAGTTAAAAGCCGGAAAATCGTTGCCTAATGTAATAAAATTCTCGTCGGCGATGGCAAAGGATTTGCTTCGCTCGAGGGTGTCGGGGTCACTCCAACTTTTCTTGGAATACCCGGCATCAGATACATTGAGAACAGTAGAATGAACAGTGCAGCGCGGGAAAGGCTATAAAGCAATAAATCACCAATGGAAACGCGCCCTTCCTAGATTTTTCCCCGGGCGTTGTCGCACCGATTCAGTACGAATTCTCACGTGTCCGGGAAACGGCGGCGTTTTTCGAAAGAAACCGTTTTGCATTTGCGTACCTAGTGTTCAAGAAATATATATTTAAACAAAATAGACGATATTGGGTACATATATTTGTCGATTCTAGGCTTAATAGGAGTAGGATTTATACGTCTTTTGGGGATTTACGACAAAACCCTGATAAGTTTTTCAATTATTTCCGAATGAGTGCCCAATCATTTGGCGAACGCGCGGCAAAACTTATTCTTAAGATTCAGTCACAGAATATCTGGATGAGGCTGTCTACACCTCCTATTGAAATGTTAGCTGTAACTATAAGATAAGCGAAATATTTATTCGGAATTCAATAGGAATGACAGAACTTAAGATAAAATAACTTTTTCTGCATATGTAAACATTGTTTTTAATTAATAAAATAACTCAACAAGTAATTCAATATCTACGTTATTAAAATTGTTGGCAATGATTTCCTGATAATTAAAGTCAATTTTTTTATTTAAAGTATAAATCTAAATAAATAAAAGTGAAACTCACTCAGAAATTGATTTTCCTTCATATTTTTCTCGCATATATAACCAATATGCGATAAATATTATTGCTTATATTAATTATTAAAATAAAATAAACGATTAATTAAAAATTCATCTTGTTTATTTGTTATGTATTATTGATTAAAACTTAGATAATATCGGGTTATCCAAAACTGTTTTCATTTTTGCCCCGCATCTATTAATTAGACAAATAGCTGCCCGTGTAATGAAACATCTAATTGCATCCTGTCGGGGCCAACTTAACTTTCTTATTCCTTCTGTAAAATACGCAACTTATTACAATAATAAAATGGCTCGGCACATTTTAACCTAGCTACAGGTAACTGGAATAAAATATACTGATAAGAGTAACTGAAACATTTTTCAACATACTTTAGGTTTTTCCTAATATGCTAATTATCTTTAAAAAACTTTGTTTGCAGATCAGAGTAAAATTTATGAAATAAAAAAGAAGGTAAATTCCTTAGCTTTCGACAATAGAAGAGAAACAGGCAAATAAATATTTGTTTAAATAATAACCAGCGGGAGTGGTCTGCCCTAAACTTTCTCGTATACTTTCTAAGTGGAGATTCGTCAAAATCTCGAGTTCGAATTTTTTTGACTATTACAATACTTTCTCTTTGTATGCTTCGTATACGAGAAAGTGAAACAAACATACAAACCTGAAATCAAATATCTGTTGCCACGTTTCAAAAAAAAAAATATTTCTTGGAAGCAGGTGCGATAAAATAGGCAATGCAATGAATACTAAAGCGAAAATTTTGCTTTGGAATTGAATTATCAAGAAAACAATTTATACTACAACAACCGTAACAATTGCAAAAGCGCGTGAATAAAAGATTTCCTGAAATAATGACATGAGTTTAAATTTTATTTACAACAATAAAAAAATAGTTACAATTCATGTTTGTAAACATTATTAATAACAGATTGCTGCCATTACGCATGCGCATGAGAATCGGATTAAAAGAAATTGAATATGCAATTTGAACGCCTCTTTTTGACGGATTTGACCCAAAATTTTATACGGACCTGCATTCATGACGATAAAACTGTGCACCAAATTTTATCCATCTAGCTATTCAAGTTTTTGAGTTATAGTGTTCACATGACCGCGGACATACAGACAGACAGACTTCCCATTGACGGATTTTGTCCAAAATTTGATAGAAACCTACAAATTATGTTTAAAGACCACATACCAAATTTCATCTCTGTAGCTCTAATAGTTTTCGAGTTATCGTGTTCACAGACAGACAGAGAGACATGATTCTAAAATTGTGTTTTTCGGACTCCGGGAGGTCTAAAACGTGAAGATTCGTTAAAATCTAGAGTTCGAATTTTTTGACAATTCCAATACTTTCTCTTTGTATACTTCGTATACGAGAAAGTAAAAACGGTTTGAATTGTATTGCAACAATGAAAAGTATTGTTGCAAATTATGCCAAAAATAATTTTAAAAATTCATTACTATTAGCTAAAAATTGTACAATCCCTTATTTAGCATAATGGAAAAGGTATTTTTTCGCACTTTCAGATGATTTTAAAAGCGATTTTTGTGGCGTAATAATTTCTAAGTTTGTAAGATGAAAGGCCAAAATGTCGCTTAATTTTTAATTTATTTAAAATTCAAACAAGAAAGGTTCCACATGCATATTCCCACCCTTCAAAGTACGTTTTTGCTAACTTCCATACCTCTAGGTTGAACGGTCTGCCTTGTAGAGAGCCAACACACACAGATTCTATTTTATTTTTAATAGAGATATTTTATATTTGATTACAATGTTAAAAAAATTCCTGAACTACTTCGATAAGGAAATTTCCATGATTACAAAAAGAGAAACCCTGTCTTTGAACTTAAAACCTTTCATTTACCAAGCTATCGTGCAAACCCCATCTATTGACAATACGAAACTGCAAAATTAAAGGGGAAAAAGCTGAATTGGGACCTGTACCTAGATTTGAGCGGTATTATTACTTCAATTTTATAAAATATAATATTTTGTATAATATATTTTGTATCATGTAACCAACATTAACTGGATCACGTAAACTATATATATTTTTTCCATGTCATTCTTTTATAAATTTTACATTGCAGTCTATTTTGAATTCTTGTTAATGCCTTTTCTTGAAAAGAGAGAGGGAAACAAAAATGTCTTATTTTTTGTTTCATGGTAAATATTAGCTTATATTCTGCTACAGTTAGATTAATTTGCACTCTTTGGGGAAATTGGCCCTCATTATTGCAGTTTATTTCAGTTTTTATCATATAACCAACATTAACTGGATCATGTAAAATATATATATATTTCTATGTTTTTCTTAAGTAAATTTATCAATGTAGTCTATTTCAAATCTTTGTTAATGTTTTTTCATTAAGAAAGTAAAAGAAACAAAAATGTCTTTCCTTTTTTTTTATTCGTGGTCTGTGAATGTTAGCTTATTTTTTTCTATTAATTAAGGTACCCCATTCATTTTTAAAGGCCAATTTGAAATCTCTTTTTCAGTTTGGAATACACATTAGCTTTGTTTCGTATTCGTAATTTTCCTTCATTTTTCAGTAACTACTAATATAACTACATGCCCTACTAATGGAAGGCATTTCTCCTTTGTTGCTAAAACCGAGTAAGAAAAATTTAATCTAAGGAATTTAAAATTAAATAATTTTAATCGTGTTTTCGTTATATTACTCGATAAATTGGTTTTAACCCTATTGGCGAGTAATTTATTCATTTAGATTCTGTTTAAATTATGAAATATACACCCATGGTACCGTACCATGTTATTGGTGGCAAAGTTGAATTCTTGATGTGAATCTTTAAAAATAATATGCTATGCTGTTACTAATACCCTACTTTAGTTTGAACTCATTTAATCCTGCTTTGTAGAGCGAACTATTAGAATTTAATTTTGGTGTAGGGTGAACCTTGAAGAAGGGAGTCAAAATCACTGAGATTTTGTCTTCTATCCAAACATTAAAAAATACTAAAATAAAATGCAAACTTATAGGATGTCTAAAATTAAATTTCTTAATTCAAAGTCTTTTCAATCTCATCTGAGTCAAAATATACTGGAAAGCCAGGGAAGGCTCTCGTCGCAAAGAAGAAGTGCTCCTTTAATGTGGAACTTGCAAACCGCTTAGCTAAGATTGCCACCAAATGTTATTAAATAAATTCCATGCTATCGTTCTTCTATCAAAGGGATTTGTTAACAAAGGATTTGCCTAAAAATTAGTGAACTTTGGATAAATTTGTCACCCGCCAAGCGTGTGAAGGATTATATGTCTAATGCTAATAACCGCTTAATAACTAATGCATACTAAATGTCCATTCATATTGCTATCCTCTGATCCCGAATCCGAGACTTTTTTATTAGGCATTTCCTCTCAACCCTATATAAATGCTTCTTGCCTATATTACATTTTGTTATTTATTGCATTGCAAAATCTGGCAAGGACTTAAGGAATAGATGAAAATGATAAATAATTAGATTTTTATAAAGTTAGCATTTCTACCACAGAAAAAATTGTTCATAAATGAAATAACAAATATAAATACTATACTTCATAAATTTATAAAATACAATTTAATATGCGACTTGTGAGAATAAAATTACTATATGTAATCTTTCCTCATTTATCTTTCATTTTTTTATAGCAAACTCATCGATAATATAATCATAATTAAGTTTATTTATTAGTTTGGGTTTGATGGATAAAATGACCATCGAAGTAAATTGTTCTTGATTATAGATAGATTTTAATTATTTTCTATCTTGAGAAAGATTTTTCTGAAAATCCGGCGGTAATTAGCAAGATCTCTAAAAGTTTCAGAAAAGTAACAAAATTTGGATGCAATCTAAATAAATAATTTTTAATCTTTTTCGAACCGAATGAGTATCTAAGTACAATGCATTTTTTAAAAAAAATCCGTCTGTTGTATGTTGTTGTTTTTAAGCACTGTTTATAAGTCTTTTAAGGAACTGACGTATAAATGAAAAGATGTATAATCGAAAATCGATGTATAATGCATGCGAATGAATGTGATGAAACGACGTATAAATGAAAAACGCATGAACGATGCTTCACTGCATTCATAATCCTGTAAGGCCAAACTCGATGACAAATTCTGATTTCATTAAATAAATCAGTTTAGTCGATTTTCATTTTGAAAAATCAACCACTTGGAAGGTTTGGGAAGAACTGGGAAGGTTTCCTCCATTCCATTCAGAGCAGAAGAGAGGTCATAAAAGGCCTCCTACCAGTCTTCCCCCTCCAGACGGGGGGAGAAGACCTCCTTTACCCCAATCACAGAACAAGTGACTGTTGACGTCATTACAAAATACTGAACGGTTGCTACAATTGTAATAAATCTTGAAATTGGCGAAACTTAGATAGCAAAAATTGCGGTTCTTGCCTGTTTTTCGCCAAAATTGCGTTGAATAACGAGAGACGTCGTATCAGAATATTCCAGCATTGCCCGTTGTTCTGATGGCATTCCTCGACATTTGTGTGCTATTAGGGTCAACTGTTTGTCTATCTGTGTCTATGTGAGCAGGATAACTTGAAAACAAAAAGAACTAAATGGATGAAATTCGGTATGTGGTCAATACATTAAAATTGTAACTTGCTGTATTCAAATTAACCCTTTATGTCCCAGTGTCCTATTTATAGGACATTTGCATTTCACTTCCGTGGCTGAATCGAATGCATTGTCTCCTTTTCTGCTTGTCTATGTAGTCAACAGGTATTTCCAAACCCGAAAACAGTTTTCAAGAGGCCTAAACCACCAGTTAGCCCGATTTTGAAGTCAACATGTCGTCACTTTGAATTTTTTTCACTTTTCCTTTGGTTTATTTTTGAGGTAATGCGAGGAATTAGAAAATTATTTTTATTTTTAGAAATTTTACTCTATTTTAAAAATCTTTAATATTAATATAAATAAAAGTTTAAAAAATATTTTGATTTTTTAAAAAAAATTCTAAAAAATGCAAAAAAAAGAAAACATTTCTTTTCTTCGATTTTAATTTTACTTCACATTTAACTTAACCTTGGTATTTTAAAGATAAATTGATAGAAAAGTTTTGAAATCCGTGCTTTAAGTTAATGGGTTAAAAACAATTTTGTTGCATATATGCATTCAGTTAGGAATCAAATGCCTCACGATTTATCCGGGTAAAGTATTTTAAAAAGGTTTAAAAAATCTTAGTAATGAAAGTAAGAAAAGAAACTACAGCTGAGGAGAAGAAACTGTAAATATAATCTAAATGGGGGTAAGCGTTTCTGCGCGATTGTCCTTTATCTCTATCCAGAGCTCGGACAATTTAGTATCCTCTACGCTGCCGCTAACACACTAGGACAGAGTGAATTCTTATATGGAATCCTATCACTGCTATGAAAATGTTAACTTGAATTTTACTGATGGTTTAAGCGTCATATTTTATCAGAAATTTTTTTCTTGCTAACCTGCATTTGGATTTTTTTTAATTACTTTCTCTAAGTATACAAAGGAAAAGCCTTGCAGTCCTAGAAAAAAAATTCGAACTCGAGATTTTTATGAATTTCCACGTTTCAGACCTCTGTGAATAATAATATTATTTAAAAATAACATTATTGTTATTGTGTGTGTTATCGTCTGTCCTTCTGTGTCCTTACGAACACAATTAGCTTGTAAACATTGGATGAAATATGGTACTTAGTCATTACTTCAAAATTGAACTGGCTGCGCTTACATCAAAAATATTATTTTAAATATGTTTCCAGTTAGGAATTTAATGAACGAAGATAGAATACAAAAATTCTACAGAAAGGAAATAAGAACAGAAACTACAGAAATAGAAAAAACAACCAGAATTTTTTTAACAGAGATACCATAATGTTCCCAGCCTTAACTTCTTCATCTACCTACATTCAACAAAAAAGAAGTTGGCCTAACATCTAAGTCCCATCCATCCTGTTGGGAACACAAATCTCAATGCAGAGGTTAGTTTCCAGCACGAATACCCCCAAGAAGATCCCAAGAACAATCATAATGGTATTTGGGTCTAAACAACTCCCGGCGGGCCCACTGGTTTCTGCTTGCATTCGGAATGAAAGCAATGTAAGCCCCGAGTAACACCTTTAGACCTCAAGATGTCAAGGGTGGGATTTGGTGAATTGCATTTTTAAACATAGTGTGAGTTGTGATTATTGCCAACCAAAGCCCTTGGCCCTCAGGGGACCGTGAGTCGCCTCTTTTGTGTGGTCGGTGGTTATATTTTGGATTTGTGTTGTGATCAAAGGGTGAATCTGGTATTCAGCCTCATTTATGATTCATTTGTTTTAGGAGAGAAGTGTGTGTCCAGTGTTCGTCTGAATTTGGTATTCCTAGTCTAACTTGGGAAAGGAAGATCGCTTGGTTTCAAGTAGTAGGTTTCTTTGTTCAGAAGCTGAGATATTTATAATTCAAAAAGAAGAAATGTCATTTAATATTATAAAATAATTTTATAAAACGGTCTAGAATAAATTTCAAAGTAAAGTTTCCAAAAATATCAGTTTTATTGTTTTGAAATGCATCAATGATTATCCAGATTTCCAGTGGAACATGCATACATTGGTGACATAAATGTAAATATTTTTATAAATTTTTTTCCTAAAAGCAGCTTTAGATTTTACTTTCTAGTACACGAAGAGTAAATATGATAACAGTCAAAAGTTTTTACGATCTCCATATTTTAGACCTTATCGTGTCTTTTAAAAAACGTTTTTGGAATCATGTCTGTCTGTGAACACGATAAATCGGTAACCAAACAAGCTAGACGAATAAAATTCTGTATATCTGTATAAATAGGTAAACAGGAAGGTTGTGTATCCGTTTATCCTTGTGCATGTGCATCAAAGTAAAAAAAAATATTGATGTAGAACGAATGAAATTTGGAATAAGTATTTATGACCACAACTATGGATCGGCATCAAATTTAGACTAAATCTGTCGATTGTCATTGAAACTCTGTCAACTGTCATTGAATCTCTGTCAATTGTCACTGAATCTCTGCCAACTGTCATTGAATCTCTGTCA
>BGPR01004973.1:58623-71174 GCA_013235015.1 Araneus ventricosus
TGCTCTAAAAGTTTTCATAAAAAAGAAAATCAGGGAGATTTATCCTCCTTAACATTGTAATGCAACGTACTGCACTTTTCCTGACGATTTTAACCCTTTGACCTACAATTTATTTAATCTCAGAATTAGTTGACATCTCGGAACTTATTTAGGATACTTTTTTTATTATTTCAATCTATTTAATGCCTTAAACTACACATGAATGAATTTAAACGACACGTGAGACACGACACGTTTTCTTTTGACGTTTGTGCTTGTGGATTTGCTCCTGGTTGCTTTTTTTGGGGAGTTCGAACTATGAGAAGCTTTGTCTTGGCCTAAAGGCCTGCTTCTACAGAAAATTCCCTAAATATCCTTTTGAATCCATTTCGAATAGTTTCTAGCCCTTGAAAAAGTGAACTAGAATGGATTCCTTGTTTTCGTTGTATGCTTTTCGTTTACTTCAAATTACTATTGGATTGCTTGTATTCCTTTTTAAATTGTGGCTTTATTGGTATATCTGTCTGAATGAATTTAAACGTGTCCAACTGATTTTTGTCTTTCAAATTAATTGTTACCTTATCTCAATTGCAGATTTTACCCTTCAATGCACGATTTTTAAAATTTCAAAATAAAAAATGCTTTGGGCATGTGAAGTTCACATATAACAACAGAAAAATACAAAAAAAATCAAAATGGAATTCTGATTTTATTAAATTTAATTTAATGAAAGTATCAAATCATCATTTCTTTTTTTATAAAAGAATAAAAAAAGTATTTTAAAAGTAATATCAATTGGTAAATACCTGGAGAAGCAATTTATAAACCTATCAAAAATGCAAGACTCCTTTTAATTGCTAAAAACTGCGTAAATATGTCAATAGGTGTACCTGAATAACTGACTACTACAGACCTGTGCTGCCCATGGAAAATGGAACGAATGATTATTATCCGGTCTCTTATATTTCGAATCTGATACAGAGTATACAAGTGGACAAAAAAATGTATATTCATTATTAACATGAAAAATAAATTATTTATCAAATTTGATACAGTATACAGCAAAAATTATATTATTCGATGCACGAGTCAGTCTCGTTGTTGTATGCCAAGGGGTTAAACTAATTACCCTCAGTAAAAACAATTCCAGGTAAAATGTAACTAAAATTAGTCTGAAACCTAAAAGCGCAGAGAACAAGATAGATCCCTGTGCCCTAAAAATAAACACCATATTTCCTCCCACCACCACAGCTTTTAAACAAACCACTTTGTACCATCTACCTGCATTTGAAACCTGTACCTTACTTTCGAATGCAGGGAATACCTCCCCTGATCTGGCGATCGTGACTATTTGATGATTTCGAGACTTATTCCGAGTGCTAAATGTTCCAATATTCCCCCGATATCGGGCTTCTTAGTATTCGTCTCTCTGCCTTAAATGATCCCAGGTTTGTGTCGAAACGTTTAAATGGCAGTAAATTCTTACGCTCTGCATAATTCATTACGGGAAGCTGCTTTCGGCTATTATCAGCGATTCGATCATAAGTTTATAGCTTCTCTGATCTTACGAGAGTAAAATTATCAAACATCGATTTACTCCCTGAGTGCGGTTTTGTTTTTCACTTTCTGTTTAGTGAGTTAAATTATTAAACTGTGTGTTTAGTTATTGGTTAATAAGCTCTGCTTTTGTTTTTTTTAAAGAACTGAGAAGCTTAGGTTAGTAAGATAGATTAACGTCTCTTTTTCAAACTGCACGGTGGCAATCTTGGGACTTGATGGCTTTGTTTTATTTAAAGAACTGAGAAGCTTAGGTTAGTAAGTTAGATTAACGTCTCTTTTTCGAACTGCACGCTGGCTATCTTGAACCTCGTCATTTTGGGCTCTGGTCAAATGATAAGGACTCTACAGCAACAGCACCATTATTGTTAACGGTCTCATCGCTGGTGACGAGACTTACTTCTTTGTGATCGTTTGATGCATGGGATGCCCCTAATAATGTCAATTTTGCATGGTTCTCAGCGATCATATTTTTATCTGCGGCAGTTCAGTCTTCTTCGGCAGAAAAAGTTTCCAAGAGATTAAAGATTAAAACACTTTGCAGCAGAGCATAAATCATTCACAAATAAATTATTTCCACCTTCCAAAGATGAAATTCACATTGCTTCAGAAACAAATCGACTTCCCATGATTGGCTTAATAAACAAAGGCATAGCATAGCTAACGAAAATAAATCGAAAGATGAAGGTTATGGGTTATATCCTCTGGCTGCTCTTAAAAAGCGTTTGCCAAGCATTAGTACACCGATGTCTGCTTTAGCAACCAATTAATCGCTGAGATTGGACTGACTTTCGTACCTGATTTTCCCCCAAGGGAAACTCAAATATGGGCCAGTTTTCCCGGGAATGCATCCTATCCCATATATTACAGCTAACTCCCATTTCTGTCCAACAGAAAGTACCACACATTTCCTGTATCATGAGTCCTTGAATCATGGACTAGGCTGGATATGTTAAACCAAGTGGAATAAAAATTACCACCAATCAACAACATAGGCAAAATTGTTCTTTTAGTCCTTTTCTTATCTACAACATTACTATCGAGATATTCATTTATAGATACAAAATTAAAAAAGACTTTCGTCGCATTTTTAGATTTCTCCAAAATTGAAGAAAAAGATCATTACAAAAAATAAAGAAAGAAAAAAAGAGAGAACAATAACTGCAATCTTCTCTCCATGAAACCTCACCGCACAGCCTAAACCTCCTTAGAAAAACATCTAACCCTCCTTCCTTATAACTCTATATATTTTCCTCCGATTTTTGGAGGGCTATATATACCTATACTCACTTTTTGGCAAGGCCCACTGTATTGCCCTCGCAGAGCAAATAAACTCCTTCAATACATTTCCACTTTGTGCTTATTTACCCTAAGGAAAGAGGGCCATCCCTTGCCCAGCCCCGTTCCGAAAAAAAAGAAGAATATAATAAATACCAGACATTCTCTATCCTCTATTCAAGTCTGTGTATTGGATGCGGAAGATACCATTTTTATATGGAGCACAAATCAGGTCCATAGCTTGCCTGCAGGCGAAAAGAACCCCTTCCTCTCTCCCTGTGTTCCAGACGATATTTTTTCGCTCTATCCCCTTTTTGTCCCCCTCCCTCCCCGCCTCTTTTTTACGGTGCACCCCTCAGTCCATATGATTTTGACACGTGAGAGTTCATATGTGCCAACGTCGCGTCAAACATCAAGAGGGAGTCGTGGAAGGAAAAATTGGATTACTGCGCATGCGTTTGGACTTTGATTTTTTCACTTTCATTTTTTTTAAAGCTCGTTAGATAACTTACTGAAAGCAAATTAAGTTTTGAGCGTTTAGTCAAAGAAATATACTTCATGTATTTATTAGGGGGGGGGGTGTTTTTTTGTTTTTCTTTTCAGGGAATAAATTTTTATACACTTTTATTTATCTCGAATCATATTTGTAAAAATGGAATTTTGTAATCGATTTTTCGCTCACTTCCTGATGCGCTAGAGTTTTGAAATTTCGCGCAGTTGTATGCTCTCGATGACAATAAACTATTTCAATATTTTCAAAACTTAATTATCAATTTATCGACTAATTTAATTAAAATTTGATCCCTAATAATGGTGCCACTTGGTAGCGAATTTGATAAACAAATTCATTTTAAAATTCCATAAAACTCAAAATAATGAATTATAAATTAAAGATAAAAAATTAGTTCTAAAAAGTAGTACGTTTTTAAAAAGCTGTTTTTATTAAATGTATTTAGACTTAAAAAAAAGTTTAAATGTAAATCACAGCTATTGGTTCACACATCATTTGGTGACAAGTGACAAATATTTCGATTGTTAGTACGATAGCTGATGATCAATTGAAGCAGATAATCATCGGATTTTTAGTATTACTCGGATGGTTATAATTAGGAATTGAAACCATTCAGCCAATAGGCGTTGTGAAAATTAAATTTTATTTAAAATCAGAAAAATATCGAATACCTTCGATCTCTGCGCCTTCTTTTGAGGTAAAATGTTTACTTTATCTCATAAGTATCTCATAAGGTATCTCACGAGTACGTGGATAAGTAAGCGGGTTCTCTCTTTTCCTGGTTGTGCTGATCACATTTCCGATGACGGGGCGTACCTCCTCCGGGAGGTATCTATGGCCGGTTATGCCATTAGGTAGCAGGCCAAAGTTCCCTTGTTATTGTCGCGGCGACCTGGTCTTTCAGAAACCCGGACGCTATGGCAAGAAGGGATATTACTAATATAATAGCTCAGATCTCTCGTCACCAACATTAAAACTCGAGCCATAGCAATGCGAGCACTTTTTTTTAAAATCTTTGATGTGCTTTTATGGTATTAATATGACAGTAAATAATTTTTAGAATCCTATCATGTCTTTGAATGTTTTTGTGATTGTGTTTATTCCTTTTAAATTATTTATGCGCTGTAAAAATGTTTATTGTCTAGAGCCTTGAACTTTTATATTCTCTGTATACAACTTTTAATTTTCTAATACGTTTTGTAATTACTAATATAATAGCCCAGATCTGTCTCTCACTGATCCGGCAACGCTCTGACGTCACCAACAATAAAATACGTGCCATAGCACTGCGAGACGTTAAACAGCATTATTTCATCGTTAGAGAACCTAAGTTTCAGTAAATTTAAAAGAGTAATTGTCGTTCTAATTTCAAATTTAATAATTCTGAAATAGCGAAATAAAATTTTCTATCGATTGATATAAAATTTATCTTGCTATAATGATTAATAGTTCCCGAGAGATTTTAAATTACATTAATCGTATATTTTAAACTAATTTCCGTTTTTCAATAGAAAGTAAATCCCGTCAGTGGTATATCACGCGCGTGATATAGTTTGGACGCCACGACGCATCTGATTATTTATTGCAATCGTGATGATATAATTTGATAATATTTTTTGGCAACGTTTGACAAGCAGAGAAGTGCTTTGTTTTGAAACTAGATTTTCTATCTATCTAGATTATATCTACTAGATTTTCTAGATTTTTTTTAGACCAAGAGGTTTTTTGAATAAAGAAATATGTAAATAAAAAAATATATATTTCCTGTCATAAAACATATGTTTATTTTATTTGTTTTCAATCAATGTTAAACATTTCTCTCGCATATATATGTATTTAAATGCATCAAGTTTGACGGGAAATCTCTCGAATGAAGAGGCAATTTGCACCCGTCATACCTTGACTGGTGATTTTCTAGTCTATTATAGAAAAGGCCAAGCATTTCGGCAACGCTCAGGAATTCCGCTACGTGTCAAAGGGATTCTGGCAGCTTATGAGATCATAAATTTCCTTTTATCTGTCCGCAAGTTAGCATGCACACAGGATGTTGTTAGATTCTATGATGTTATACCAGAATTAATTTATTTTCCTAAATCTTTCAGCATTTTTTGTTTATTTTGTGTACTTTTTTTCCTCTGAGTTTTGGGAAACATTGAATAATTTTCTAAATTATGGGATCTTCAAAGTATCCAACAGTATGAATAGGGAAGTATGAATAGGGAAGATTTCACTAGAAGGAAACATATTATAAGTATTTTTAAAGTTTCTTACTAATTGTTTTTAATCCAGTTTTCGTAACTAGTTTTGATATCCGTGTTGCAAAACAAAACATAATTCATTGGAATTGTTATGAAATCACATGCAGCGATATTTTTTTTCCTTTCACGTACTTAATTTTTGAATTGAATATTTAAAAGGAAGTTCGTTTTCTTCAATGCTATAAATTCTTCTTGAATTAATTTTCTTTCAGGATTTTTTTTTTATTTTGTATTTTGGTAATGCATTTTTTTCCGTTAGTGGATTTTGCATTATTTTCACTTAGATAAAATAAAAATTAAAAGTCACGTTATTTACAAAACGAAAGTTAGGGTCAATTGAATCATCAATTCTGTTTTCCATGCTTTTTTTATTTCTTAAGCACTCTGCCAATGTACGTGAGATTTTCTACTACAACTTTCGTTAGTAAATCTGTGACAATCAGATTTGAAATATTGTTGGGGGATTAAGAGCTCGTCTTAGACGGGCACAAATCTTCTAGTAATCTTTATGTTTATCTTATCTTAGAGGAAGTGCGTTGATTTTTCCCGCATTTATATTTTCACAGTTTCTGGAACTTAAGTCATATTTCATTTATTCGTAGAATTTTTAGTTTTCTTTTGCCCTTGAACAAGGTTGGCTAAAATATCGCTCTGAATGAAACAAATGAGATCCTTGATGCAAAAAGTATGCCAAGGACTTTTCAACCTTATGATTTAAAATTTAAATTAAAATCATAATATATACATATGACTAATATAAATCTAAAAGCAAATGAACCCTCGTGCACTGCTAGTACGCGACGCAAGCAAAATATTACTTCATCTTGAAATGCCTTCTTTTCAGCTATATGTTTTCATAATTTATAATTCTCATGCGTGACCAACTACTTTATATTAATATCGCGAATTTCACTTAAAGGATTATTGAAGCGCATTCATAGCTCTAAAATTCTGGTTTCTTGCAGTTTTACTTTTAGGAAAAAGGTGTCGCTTTTTTTGCTTTCATCCAGTACGAAGAGAAAGCATTCTAAATGTCAAAACATTTAAACATCGAAATTTTCATTATATCCAAGTTTAAGACCACTTTTTGTCTTGCCCTAAACCTACAACAATGTGTCTGACACAGAATATTTTCTATTTAAATCCGTAATTAAATCAACGTAACAATTAGTTTTAAATATAAAAATGGCCTGGGCACGTTTAAATGTCTCAAGTATCCTTTATCATCTTAAGTAGATTGAAATAATAAAAAATACCCCAAATGGTTGGTGTCATCTAATTAGGAGATTATATAAAATCGTAGGGAAAGGGGTTAAACGAAGCCTATAACCTTAAAATTATTGAGTTCCCCATAATATAGTTATTTTCTAATTATATCTGTCTGTCGGTCGACCTGGAAGCACGGTAATTCAAAAATTGAAAAACTCATACTTTTGAAATTTGGCATGTTGTCTTTACAACAATATTGTAGATCTAAATCACATTTTAGACCAATATCGACTGTCTGTCGATCGGTCTATTCCTGCATATGTCTGTCCTTCGTGTGCATGTAAACAATGCAACTTAAAAATGTAGGTCAGATAAACAATATTTGGCATGTGGTTGCTTTACATCCAAATTGTAGATCTTTATCCAGTTTTGGATCCGATTGGTTAAATGGAAGAGCTCCAAAATCCGTACTCTGTTATCTTCCCTGAACGATGAAGGTGCCATGCTGTAAAAATATGCGACAAAATAGAGCGCGGAATATTGCCGCTGGTTCCTTACAACCTTTTACCTTTAATTAAATTAAATTTTCATTATTTATTTATAGCATTTTTTAGTTTCTATTGCACTTCCTTTCGCACAGAACTTGTAGTTAATGGGCATCACGATGATGATAGAATTAATATACTACAGCTATTGAATTATGTTTATACTGTATACTTTTTATTTATCTTTCTCTGTATTTCATTTTTGGATATTTTTAGTTCCAAACCCGAGATACAGGGAAAGAAAGTGAAAAGCCCATTCATTATATTCCGTAGGTCAAAGTCAAATCAGTAAAAGGTCCATAGATCAAAGTCATTCGCTTCTCAAGAATTCCTAAATTCACACCAGCAACATACGTTGTTTCTGTGACCATCTTGAAGAGCTTTTTTTCCATGGTGCTCTTTATGAGGGTACTTTGACCCTAACCACTATTTATGGTGATAGTGTTTCTAATACATTTTGGTCTAGCACAGTTAGCCAAGATCTTGACTTCAAGTACCATGATAAATGAGAAGTGTGGCATCTTGTGTTTCTCAAAGTGACATTGGAGCCCTTATGTGGCATCTGAGGTAGAAATTTGTCTCAGTTACCATTTATGGGGGTAGCTTGCATTCCTAGAGATCTAAGGGAAAGCTACTGTCTGTCCTCGAAGATATCTTTTCCCGCCAAGTTGTCTGGATGGTGGCGGTCGCTATAGGAACAGGTTTCCATACGGGGAATCCATTTCTAGTAAGTAGAAGTTCATTTAAGTTTGTTTTATTGGCGAATTTAGTGCCATATTGGCTAAATAGTTAATAGCTGTAGGGTTAGTCTTTTCCCTCCGCTCCTTTTCCCAGACTTCCGTCGGATTCCTCCTATTCGAAATGGATTTTCCCTAACATAACCAGTTCCTATAACGACCGTCACAACCCAGACAACTTGGCGGGATAGATATCTCGTCGCGGACAGACAGTAATGCATGTTTTTGTTTCCCTTAGAGGAAAACTTCAGGCAACCAGCTTGATCTCAGCGAACAAATTTGTCACAAAATGCTCAAATTACCACACCAGTTTCTGAACAAAATCGCGATGCATCATGGCTTTGAAGATAAAAGCACACAAACAGAGGATAGAATTCACCGCCTTCTTCCTTAGGTTGATGTTCCTCAGTCATATTCTGCCTTAACCCTGTGACTGCATATCCCACGATTTCCGCGGGTTGGCAGCAGGTCTATTTTCTGCTGCATCCTGCGATTTTCGCAGATCACACCTCGAACAGTAGTATTCTTTTCCCTACAAAAGATAGCGTCAGCACGTGACCAAAACTCTCGACCAAAGAAACAGAACAAATATATTACTCAAGACGCACCTACAGGTTCATGTTCCAAGAAAACTAGATGTTATTGAGTTTTGCAATAAGTAAAACATAGATATTCTAATCCTTTTTCCCGAAATTTCAAACGCCTTTGTATGGGTGTGCAAAATAGGGGATTTTACTATCGTCCTATAAATAGAAAGGCACCTAAAACCTTTGTAAAACCAGTTTGAATATAGCTTTTTGTTTGCAAAGTTTACTCAGAAATAACATATAAGACATGCCCTGAATAAATTTGAAAAAGAAATTGTATTTTTTTCTCATAATTATTTAAAAGAAAAAGATAATTCTTGTCAAATAAAGTAGCAAAAATTAGCCAAATTCAAAATTCTTAAAAAATTTTTAAATAATCAAAGTTGAACTTAAAAAGATAATAAATAGCACTTATCAATCTTAAAATATACTTTAGAAGCGGAATATAAATTAAAAATGCGATATTGGCTATAAGAATTCGACAAATCTGAGCTGTCCTATATATAGGACGATGGTAAAATACGGGTTAAATCGAAATCATTTCAATTTTCTTATCTGGATTTAAATAATGAAAAGCTTATTAATTACATTTAAATTTAGATTATTTGAACTGGATAAAAAAATAAAAGTATACAATATTATCATTAGTAATCCAAATATGCTGTATCAGTGAGGAAGACCCTTTTGTATGATGTTTCTTCAATAAAATTACTCATCAGCTAAAGAGGCGCTGGCTTAAGCTTAACACCACCAAAACGGAAAAACTATTTTAAATTTCTATTTAAAATTCTTTGTGTTAAGCATTGAATCGTAATATACTAATAAAGCTTTGCCTATAAATAATAACTCGCTTGGCTCAACGGTATTTGAACACGTTGCATCTGAATAGTGATTTAAAAAATTACACAGTCAGAGGGTTAATCGACTAAACCAATGGCAGGCTAATCTCTAGCTATTTTAAGAGCAAATCAAACGCTGCATATATGTTATACAGGGTATTTAAAAACATTTACACCGATTACGAATGACTATAACTTCCTTGTAAACAAATATAGAATTAAAACATCCGAACACAATACAGAAGGAAGCTTAAAATTTTGGTTAGGCAGGTAATAATTGCCCTATATGACGTTCCTTGGTCGCACGGACAACGTACATGCGGTAGTCCACTTCACTCGCAGTCACTGATGCACCCTTAATATTTAAATGTATGTGGCCATATAAACCTTCTGACATTACTTCCAGTGCCTTTATTTCAATGTGATGTCTTCAGGTCCGGCCTTTACCCGATTGGACCGGTCGCTACGAATAGGCCCCGCCCTTAAGAGACCCCGCGCAAAGAGACAAAGCATTGTAATCATCAAAAAAATTCAATCTCGAGATTTTGAAACCTTAACTTCTTAGGACTGCTTGAGATGGAAAAAAAAATCATTTTATTGTGGAAATAATTTTATTAAAGTTCTGTGAACGCCATAATAGAAAAACGCTAGTAGCTGGACTGATGAAATTTGGTATGTGGTCATAACACCAAAATTCTAGATCTCTATCAAGTTTTGCACTAAATCTGTCTAATAAAAGTCTGCAGTCAAACGAAAAACATTCCAGCCGGTTTTTCTTAAATCCTTAGGTAGTAAAAAACTAGAACCAAAATTTTTTTTAAAAATCATGGGTCAATTTTTTTTCCAAATAGGCACAGCACCTCCTAAGGCCGGTCCTGGTAGACTTTGTCTTAAAGCCTCCTTTGCCTGCAACAGTGAAAAAACTGCAGGCACGCATAAAGAATACTTCACATGCCAGTTCTGTACGTTGCTCGTGTGACTAAGGGAAGTCACATAGGGAAATTAAGGCGACCAGGGACCTTCGAAATCATTTTTTTTTAAATTTTCAACTAATCAATTTGAAATCTTGCAGGGATTAGTAGGAACACTCTATAAGACAACACACAAAATTTCAGTGCAATATATTTATTTATTTCAGAGTTACGGGTATAAATGTACTTTTTTATAACAATTAACGACCTTAATGATAAATGTTCCAAGCTCTCCAAAGTTACTCGTAATCACTCTAATTTTTTTTTATTAGGTACTCTTTCCCTTTTAGAACAAAAAATGGGATTGATTTTCATGTTTCAGAAAGGAATTTTAAAATGAAGACACAAAATAACTCGAAACTAGTGATTTCGCAAAAAAATATGCCCAATATTTCATATGGAAGAAAATATGTAAGGTTTAATAACAAAATAAATTCTATATCAATGCCAAAAATTCTTCTCCATATATGTTTCTATACTTATAAAAATTGTCATAAAATTTGAACAAAACTTGAAGCGCCTGGAACATTTATCAGAAAGGTCATGGTTATTAAACGTTACATTTATACTCATAACTCAAACATAAATATATATGTTGCATTGGAATTTTGTGCGTTGTCTTATATAGTGTTCCTATTAATGCCTGAAAAATTTCAGATTGATTAGTTGAAAATTTTTAAAAATGTTTCTGAAGGTCCCTGGTCGCCTTAATCACGTACGCAAACGAAACTCTAGGCTTCCTTCTGTATCGTGTTCAAATGTTTTCTTCCAATCGTAGTTTGTAAGTAAAGTTATGGTGATTTGTAAGAGATACAATTGCTTTGATCCGAGTGCATCAATTTCTATACGCATTTGGATGTAAAGTATGTTAATAAAAGTAGTTAAATGCCCACTTCAAACTTTTTACTTTTTCGATCGTCTATGAGATTGTGAAAGAAAAAGAGAAAACCCAGCTTTTACTTTTCCGTTCTCTCCGTTCAACAACATCCCAAAAAATCCCAAAGTGACGTGGGATCAAAAAAGCATCCTGGAGAAGAAAAAGATGTCGCTCCTCGGACCCCACACAGGTTGGGGAGAGCGGGATTCCGTTTTATCGATCATCCGTGTGTGTGTGCTTCTTTCTCTCTCTCTCTCTGAGATGAAGGGGGAGGGTGACAGGTGGGAGAAGGAAGAGGAAGGGGATACTTGACCCCTCAAAGGACGAAGCAGACGTGACTTAGCGGAGAAAAAGAAGTGGTCAACACATTTGGCAGCTTATCGCCTATTTGGACGGAAGAACGTCAGAAAGTGAAGGATTTCATTTTTTTCCCTTCTATATTTGATGTTTTTCATTTTGATATTTTTTAAGATAAAAATTTGATGGAAAGGTACTTAAATTAAGATCATAATGAAAGTAAAATTATTTCTGTCAAGATCTTTTTGCTGGGCAACCTGCTGATTGCTGCTGCATCAAATAAATTTACGTGAGTCGTTTATAAACTACCTGATTTGTTTGCCAAGCATTAAAAAAATCATTTTTAGATCCGTTAGCATGATGATTAAAATTTAATTAGGTCGGATTCCGATTATTTTGTTCAATACGTCCGAATCAATTCCTACAAAATGTGAATATGTGCGTGTGAAACTTTGCTTTTACTTTCCAGGGGAAAAAAGCATTAAAAACGTCAAAAGTACTTCTTCAAGATGTCAATACATCTACACATTTCAACCTCCCCCAAAAAATAATCTTTTTAATTACATCTCTATCCGTCCATCTATATGTGGTGATTCCAAAAGACAATGAGATGGAAAGATGAAATTTCGCATATGGCTTTATTACGAGAAGTATAGATTTGTATTAAATTTTGGATGAAATGCGTCGACAGGTTGATTGGGGACGCGGTGGCCAAGTGATAAGGTGTCGACCTCGGAGCCGAAGGGCTTTCCAGATTCGAAACCCGATTCCACTGAAGATCCGCCGTGTATTGGGACTGTTACACGTTAATTCTTACGTACGAAGTTAAACGTCCTCTCGCTCGTGTGGTGCCCACAAACCACGTCCACCAACTCACCCATAGGATTTAGAGTCCACAGGGATGGA
>BGPR01004973.1:71184-101710 GCA_013235015.1 Araneus ventricosus
ACTAATTTTAATTAAAGCTTGATTTCATATCAGAGGCGTCATCTAGTGGTGAATGTCAGAAAAATTGAGTTAAAGGTTCCATAATATTTACTAGTTATTTATTTCCATAATATTTAATAGTAATATTTACTATTCATTTACTTCCATATTATTTACTAGTAATATTTACTAGTCATTTACTTCCATAATATTTACTAGTTATTTACTTCCATAATATTTACTAGTTATTTACTTCCATAATATTTACTGGTTATTTACTCCATAGTATTCACTAGTTATTTACTAGTAATTCTGTGAACAGTGGGCTTCGCGTTCAAAGAAAATCTAAGATCAACTCTTCATCGTAGTCTTCAAAAGGTTTCTTTCCTCGAATGAGAAATATTTATACAAATCTCTTCTTTTATCAGTGTTCACAAAATTACAATCAGATGTCCGCTTCTATCAGTATTAACAAAATTAAAATTAAATGTCATTTGCTATTATCAGTATTTTTAGAATGGAGTTCCGTTTGGCTAGAATATTCTTAAAAAAACTAAGCATTACTTGGAACGGTACCATTAAAATGACCTCCATCTTCAAATGGAATCAAATAATAAAAATTCTTGAACGAAAGTCGTTTTAAAAGATTTCAAGGAACGTTCATGCCAAATTCAAGAAAATCGAGAAAGGCTCTTAATAGTGACTGCGTAATAAATAAATTTTATTCAGAGTATTTCTATCTGCGCCTCGCCCTTTTACGATTTTGTTTTGAGTTTCAGTGCATTAATAAAAAAGGGTTTGTAAAAGCTCTTTTTATTTAAACGATGAACGGCCCAAGTATTTAGTATTTTTTTTAAAAACTGTTATGTCTAATATTACCAATGATGTGCACTTCTACCCTGCATAAGAACCACAGAGAATGGGTAATGAGAAAATTATTGGTTTCGGATCGTTTTAAGTGAAAAAAATTTTAAAAAGGAATAAATTAAAAAAATGAGGCATAAACATTTTTTAAATGAATAAATTAATTAATTAAAAAAGCATATTTTTTAAATCTAGCGAGACGAGGGTTAAAATGTAACTATTCATTTTGAAGTTTAGTCTAAATTGAGGTGAAATTTGTCACACACGTATCAGTTAAGAAAACTAATTGAAGAAAACTGCTATGTAATATTACATCTTTGTTTCAGTTGACACAGATTGCTGCGGCTAAACAACTCAATATGTCCACGTAACTTTCTAAGTCAGGGTTTCCCAAATTTTTTTCTCTCGCGTACCCCTTGATTATTCTTTTGTTTTCGCGTACCCCCCTACTATCATATCCAATCCCCCCCAACCATCTGTCTATGCAAAGAAATTTTCAACAATAATAACATTTGCAGAGCTTATTTTTGATTTTAGATTTTATTCCATTTTTACAATAGTATTCGTTGAACGCCGAAGCTAATGAAACCAGTAATGTAATTATTTCGTTTTAATTTATGAGGATAGCTAAAAATGACACTCCGGAATAATCAACTATTCAAGTGGTATAGTTATTAATAGCAAGTACAGTGAAACCTCTCTGAGCGGCCACCCCTCCGTTCCGAGAAAATTTGGCCGCTCAGAGGGGGTGGCCGCTCTGAAGGGTTTTCGTTACAATTACAAGATAATTGCTATAATACATAATATAAACAAGTCTGACACATATTTCTTATTTAAAATGAAGTTTGAGACTTATCTAAAGAGAAAATAGTACTTTATTTAATAATTTTTTACATTTTTTGAAAAAAGGATACAATTTGTGATTTTTTACCCTTCTAAACATACATTACATAACCACACCATTTTTACACCACAAAATTACATAACCACACCACCAAAAAAAAACCATTTTTTCAAGATCGTTTTTCAGTTTAAAAAGCAAATCTCTAGCCGATGCGTTTGTTAAATGGGATGGGCGAACCCACCCGGCGGCCGTTCAGAGGGGTTGGGTGGCCGTTGCTAGGGGTTATTTTAACATTAGGTCTATGGGCCGAAAAATCCGTGCCACGAAAAATTGGCCGTTAAGAGGGGTGGCCGCTATGTAGGGGTGGCCGTTCGAAGAGGTTTCACTGTATTCACTTGGAGGAAAAAAAATTCTCTAACTTGTTTAATCCCTTATGTTTTCTTGTTTCCGCCATTAACAAATTTGGTTTCGCGTACCTCAAAAATGGTCCTTCGCGTACCAACAGGGTTACGCGTACCACAGGTTGGGAACCTCTGTTCTGAGGTAAGAAGAAAGTTGTTCTTGCAAGAGGACGGGGAGGGAGTTGGAACCACGCGCCCCATTTGGAGAACCGGACGGCACTGAAAGTTCTGTTAATCTGATTTGTCAGTGCTTAAAAGCAGAAGCAATAATCGGCTCTAATTGGCAATTATTGTCAATCACTGCGCGTTATTAAGGAAGCGGGCGGTTTCGGCTTTCTCGCATCACGTGATACGCAGGTCGGTCCTTCCCTACGCGCGCAATTTCTGGATAATTACCGCGAGAGTCTCTTTTTGTTTTAATAATTCCTCGCAATTATGGTCTCTTCCAACCCTTTCTCTGACAATCGGCTGTTGAGCAGTCACCCCCATCGATTGGAAAAGTGGGAGGATTGTTTATAAACTGGGTCAGCCTTGCAGAAAATATCGCATTCTTCACCAGACGTGACTTCGGATATTTAGCATTTGCCTCGTCTGAGAACAAAGGGCTGATGCTATCTCACGTGTTTCCTGGTGAGGTATGCATCTATCCTAACCCGTTAAGGCCCAAATTTATTTTAAGCGTAGATTTCAACAAATTAAAATTAAATCACGCTTGAAACATCAAATTAAGACGACCGTGAAGTAAAATTAAATACCGAAAAAGATTTTTTTTTAAATATATTAAAAATAGGTAGAAAGTCCTTTTTCTACTTTTTTTGCATAAATATAGAATATTTTTAAAATAAAGTAAAATATAAAAAAATAAAGATTATTTTCTAATTCCTTGAATTACCTTAAAAATAAATCAAAGAAAAAAATTTTAAATGATCAGATTTTAGCTTCAAATTCTGGCTAAATGGTGGTACACGCCTGTTCAAAATTGTTTAAGGGCTTTGGTTGTTCCCAAACTATCCCATATAAACTTCCGTGGGTAAACCGATCGCATTCCATCATATCTTTTTTGCTTTGTCTATCAAATCAATGGGTAATAGGTAAAGTCTTTGTCTATCAAATCAATGGGTAATAGGTAAAGTCTTTGTCTATCAAATCAATAGGTATAACCTATTGATTTGATAGACAAAGCAAAAAAGATATAATGGAATGCGATTGGTTTACCCACGGAAGGGAAAATATAAGCGCCCTCAAATGAAAATACTGGGCATTAATGAGCTAAGCAAAAAAAGATGTAGGCTGAACCCTAAATAGACTAATCTCTTTCGATATATAAATAATTATATGTGCATGTTGTAACTATTTTTATTTTCTCTTATAAAAAGAGAAAGCATTGTATCCATCAAAAATTTACTCTCAAAATCTGGATGAACCTCCACATTTTAGACCTCCCTGAGTAAAATAATAATAATTATGAAATATTTTTGGAATGTCTGCCTGTCTGTTTCTCTGTGAAGACGGTAAGTCGAAAGCGTAATGAGCTTAACAAATGAAATTTCTGTATGTCTATGAAGACGATAACTTAAAAGCAGCCTTTATATCAGAGATTATAGGTTAGACACAATTTGTTCGAAAACTGTCTAAAGAAAGTATCCGTTCGTATTCATGCTACACAATACCTTAAAAACACAACGATAGATATGGATGAATTTTAGCATATAACCTTTACAGTGAAATTGTAGATCTAGGTCTAATTTTGAACTAGATTCATGAGAGAAAAGTGTGTCAGTCTGCTTGCTCGTTCGCGTGTAAGGGAACCCGATAACTCAAAAACGAAACAAGCTAGATGAATGAAATTCGGTATGTGGTCTTGACACCAAAATTGTAGATCTGTAGAAAATTTTGGGACTTATAAGTCGAAGGTCCAAAATTCATGTTTGCTTCTCTTCACAATACACAATCGCGAACACAGTGATGGTGAATGGGTGGCAAAAGTGGGGAGGGGGCAAAAATTTATGGACACCTAAAAGTATTCCGGAGTCCAGGGAGTAGAAAAATATTGTAACAAAATTTTTAAATTTAGTTTCAAAATTAACTAAGCTTCCCAGGACACTATATTTTTTATAATCCTCAGTTTTAACACGTTTGCTGCCACTAACGCCATTCGACTCATGTCTGGGATTCAGACCTACTATCTAATTTGATGGCTCCTTCTCGTCTATAGTTAACAGATGGTACTGGAGAACTTATCTAATTAGAAAGAAAGTCCGAATCTCTGTATCACGCGCTGACGGGAGAATGGCAGTGAACGTGTTAAGCAGCTAAAATGAAATAAAAATTAATTTTTTTCGCAAAAAGTGAGTGGGGGGCAATCAGTCCTCCCTCCCTTCAGAGTCCCCACCACTGCGCCGAATTGGGTAAATATACAAAAGTGGAGGGGAGAAAACACCCACTAGTTTTTAACAGATCGTAAACAACCATTACCAATTAGTCAATATTTGACTACCCAATCAGAGGTTTGAGCTACAAAATAACAGTCGAACACGAATACAACCGAAAAGAAAATCAGCTGCTCACATTCCGATCAGTCGCTCACCTTAGTCAAGGGAAAAAACATTCTCCTTCATTTTTTTCCTTTATCCAGAAGAGGAAAAAAAGCTTTTTCCCGATTCCACCTCCAGAATACGTATTCTAAAGGAGAAAGAATGGCTTCACAAAAGCAGCAGAACTTCAAAGAGAGGCGCTCCTCCATATAGAAGTCTTCAAAACTGATAACTAAAAATCCAGGATTTCTGACTCTCCTTTTTCCTCCCCGGGTCTCCCTTTTTCCGAAGAAAAGTCGGGAACTCAAAGAAATGTAAATCGGGACACGGCGACCCCTTTTTCCAGAAAGGAGGAGGGAGGGTCGAGAAGGAGAAAAGGTCTCCTTTATGTACTTCATATTTTGACAGCAATCAAATTTACATACATATGATGTTAGGAGAAATATCGGAAAGGAAACGTGGTCTCGCCAACAAATACTAACTGTACGTCAGAAGTCAAATCATCCGTTTATGGGTTTATGAAAGCTGTTGAAGTTAGTTGGCCGATTTTATATTCCTTGGCGTGAAAAAAAATCTCGTAGCTTCCTGCGTGAATAAATGGGTATTGGTGAGAACTGACGGCCATGGTATAAGTTGAAGAAACGGGATGTTGTAGCGACACTCGTTTGAATCATTCTCAATGTTTCTTTCTAATCAATTGCTAGTGCACTTGCAATGCCCGGGTTTTTCCTTTTCAAATCTTTGTGGGAGACAGAAAAAGGAACAATGTTATGGGGCAAATTTGTTGATGGGATGGTGTTCAATTTCTAATAAAAATATTCACAAATAAAATGTATGATCATTTTATTTCATTTAATTGACAATATGCCGTATGTCAGGTTTTTCTTACGTAGTTCTTCTTGACACGCCCATTTTTGGGCTTCTTTCTTTTCAGGAATGCTGAACATACAAATTTCATGCTAAATAGTTTATTTGTTAAATGCCTCTTAGTGGGGCCCCCCCCCCCCCAATCGCACACACACCCAACAGGGAAAGTGGCGAGTTACAGTTCATTAATCATTATAGAATTTTTAAATAAACAGTTAGAAACATGTTAACTATGTTTCAAAAATTCAATTACGTACATATTCTGAACACATGTCACACCATTATCATCTTAAGATGCTCATTGAAAAATTTCACCCTTATATATTATTCTTTAACACGTTGAAACTTGCGAATCAAACTTCATGGTCATTCTGCATATGTATTTAAATTACTCCCTTACTTCTTACGCAGGATGGGGTAGGGTAGAGACCTAAGCCTGAGGATTTGATCAGAGAAAATTTAACACCAAAATATTTTTACTTGGACAGGTTGAAATATGCGAATCAAATTTTATGTCATTCGATCCATTTGTTATTATAGGTATTTAAACTATTCACCCCCACTCTTGCATGGGGAATGATAAATCCTTACAGTATTTTCAGTCCTCCAAATGAGGGCTGTGGTTACCAATTTTCATCTAAATCGCCTTAGCCTTTCGATAGTGATGCAGGAACAGATAAACATACACAAACACGTGCCAGCGTTGATTTCTATATTTATAAATATTCAATCTAATTATAAAAATTTCAGAGGGAGTATTCTGAAATTGAATTAATATTTAAGAAATGTTTCGAAGAATGACAAAAAAGAATTTTACAGAAATTGAAAAATAAATTTTTAAGTAAAAATATCTATTCAAAGGTCCGATACATCAATACAGGTCATCCCTGAACACGTGGGTCATACTTTAAAGGAGCGTAAAATACGTATAAAGAAGCATTTCCTGTATAGCAACGTGGGATCGTAAATAAAAAGTGTAGGGGGGAAACAAGAAATGTTGATGAAACGAAAAGAAGCTTTTTATTTGCATCATTATGTGAAAGTCTTGCTTAGAATGGTTTGGTACAGTTAGATACAGAAATGACCGAACACTGACAGCGAGAAAGTTTTGAAAGTGTCGACGCAAAGATAATATTCCAGTTACAGTTCGAAATGTCATGTGATTTCAGCACGACGGGGTTCCAGGCCACTTCTGTATGAAAAGTGAGTAATTAATTCAATGCCATTCCATGGATTTAACGAGGTGGACCAGTCGCTTGGCCAGCACGTTCGCCGGTTTATCAAGTATCGGTTCTTTTTCTTATAAGGACACCTCAAAGCACTCATCTACAAGACTCCAATTTACTGTGATGAGGACATCATTGCAAGACTTTCAGCCGCTGCTGCAAATGTTCGTGAAACACCTGCCATCTTCCAAGGGTATAACAGTCACTTGCCATACGCTCCCAGGGATATATCCGTGTTGGCGGTGGCACATTTGAGCGCTTACTGTAATTCTTACGTAAACAATAATCTTTTTTTCATTTCCTCGGCATTTCTTGTTTTTCCCCATACACTTTTCATTTCCGACACCACATTGTATACTGCTTGGGTCTTAACCTTCGAGAGGGCGCACCTACGCAAATTTTACGACATATCCTATTACACACACACATATATATATATATCAAAACAAACTTATAAACACAAGACAAAAACTCAAAAACAGTCAAGACAAAAACTCAAAAACAGTCAAGACAAAATGGCAAAAATAGACAAAAACCAAAATAAAATTGAAAAATATCATAGCGAGCCGCTCGTCAGGAAGGGGAGCTCGCTCATGATATTAATTTGTGCTTTTTTCTGCTAACGACAAACGAAATCCGTTAAAAATTGCCGTCATCCCCTCTAAAAGCACAAGACAAATAAAAATGGAAGAATTCTTGAATAAAAAATAAATACATTTAACAAGATTTAAAAAGAATCAGAAAATCCGAATACAAATACAAAAAATCAGAATACAAAAGACCTAAAATAAAATAAAAAAACAGCCGTAACATAAAAAATAATAAAATAAAAGCGAAATATGCTTACCATGGCCAGGAAAAAGCTACCGCGACCACGAGGAGAATGAACGCCAAACCAGTTATTGCCGTTGATATACTAATATATATATATATATATATATATATATATATCGTGTTATTTTACAAAAAATAAATGCAACTTTTATTTATGTTATCTGCATTTATTAGCCTAATAATAAACACAGGTTTTATAAATAAAATTGCATTTAAATATATAAAATAACGATATAAATATGTAATACGATGCACAATTCACGTATCTCTTCCAAACGCGCGCCCGCTGGAAGGTTAAACCCTACTGGGTATGCTGGGGCGGGGTGGGTTTTAGACCCTACATTGCTATACAAAAAAATGCTTCTTTATGTGTATTTTATCTTCCCTTAAAGTTTGACCCACGAGTTCAGGGACACTCTACATATATCATAAAAATATGAGTAAAAGAAAAAAAACTTTCGATAAGGGAAAGTAATTAAGATTATATTTTTAAATTTTATCAGCATTACGGTACAAATCAGGGTTGGTATCGGAATGGTAATTATTCCTATAAAATCAACATTGCAACTTGTTGAAATTTGTTTATTGTTCTGTATGCTAGCAGTTCTGAACCTTTCGGCAATTGCAAATCTTTCACCCTGCTTTCCGTATCAATTTTCATCTTGGCCCATCTTCAAACAAATATCGTCTGTTGAGAATCACAGTATCAAAAGCTAGAAATTCATGAACGGAGAAAATAACGTTTTAAAGATCTTTATTTTCCGTAAGGCGTATGTGATCCTTTAGTAGCAAGCAGTTTAGATATCCTTTCGCCTGTTTTGCACGTGAAAAAGCAATCATTTAGGTGCCAATTTGTGGTTCTAACTCGAATATCGATTTTTTTTCTTGCACTTTCGGCATTATTAGTCTAACGCGATAACATAAAAACCCAACAAGAATGAAAATTTGGTATGTAGTCCTGACATCGCTACTAAGGCCGCGGTGGCCTAGTGAAGAGGTCCAGGTTTTGGGACCCGATTCCACTAAAGATCCGTCGTGTTTGGGGCCTGCTGCATCTTCATACGTAGGTGTCAAACGTCTTCCCGTTGGCATGGTACGGAAGTTAGGAGAGGGGGTAACAGGTGAAGTGCCGTCCTCTTCATCTGACCGCGGTTCAAAACGACGAGGTCCAGCCCAAAATAGCCCTCGTGTTGCTCCAAAACGGGACTTCAATATGTCTAAACTTGACATCACCACTGTAGATCAGTACTAAATTTTGCACCCGGTCAATCAATGGTAAAAGATAATGTTCCGAAATGGATACTCGATTCCCTTAACTATATCGCACTGTTTTATCTAAATGTCGTATGTCAAAACTATTTTATTTATGTAAGGAACTTGTATTGATAAACTACATCTGCTGTCGCCTTGGTGTATATGATCATCTGATGGAACTCAAGTTACAGATCAAAAATAAAATGCTTCGTGTCATTAACGGTTCCAACTTTTACATCAAAATGTCGACAGTGACATTTTGTTAAGACAGTGACGATATGGCGAAGCTAAACACAAAACGCACTGTTCACAAACTGCACAAGGAAGTATACGAGTAAGGCGAAGAGGGAACATTCCTGGTGATTCCTTACAGTGCTGCCAAGAAAGATAACTTAATTCAAAAGATCCAGTATTTAAACCATTTAGGTACCTTAATGCGCGATCGCGCTCCTTCTCTTGAGATTTCTTTTTTCAGTTCTTATAAGTGTCAGCTACTGGATCCGAAGATCCGAATGAGCTGCAGACTTTTCCTTTTCTAGCAATGGCAACAAGGAACTGAAATGTTTGCTGCCACAAACCTTACGGTTTTCGATAATGAATAGCTATTACTTTCACCCAAAAGTGAACACGCAATATAGTGGCAGGTGTATACAGAACAAAACACCACTCCATAACCCTGTAGCTGGAATCAGAACGGCTGGTTATTTGGATAGGTATGGAGCGTCTTTTTATTTTTCAAAAAAAAATCACATATCTGGGAAAAAAAACGGTATAAAAGAGAAAAAAAAGATATTAATTTAAAAAAGTACAAATAAAAAGATGAACACTTAAAAGTTTACTTATACACATTTGAGAGCTACAAAATCCTATATATATATATATATACAGGGTTCCCACTTATATACGTTACATACACACCCTTAACTTCTGAACGGTGACAGCTTAGGCCATAAAGTTTGTGTCTAGGTATAGTATAAAGACTGCGCTACTCGATGAGACAACTTACATCGCCATCTATCGGCAAATTTTGGAATTAGAGGTCCTATCTCGTAAACGGTGAAAGATACGTGAAAAAGGTCAGTCAGAAAGTTATAGAGCACTCTCGATTTAGTACGAAAGGATACCTTACGCACATTAAGACTCAAAACAGAATGCACAAAATGGGCATTTGTTTGGTCACGATTTCGAAAATTGTCATGTCATAACGAGTGGAAGAAAGAAACTGAGACACATCTCTGTCTTCTGTATCATTTATTTATATTGCTCAAAATGTTATCCGTTAGCCACTATGCACATTCTCACTCTGGACTGGATTTCTCGTTGCACATTGTGCAACATGGCAGGTGTTACGGAGGCGCAAGCATCAGCAATGCGTCGTCGTAGATTCTCCAATGTTGGCGGAGTGGTCGCATATATCTGCCCTTTTATGTGTCCCCATAAGAAGAAGTCCAATGGAGTCAAGTCAGGTGAGCGCGGGGGCCATTCTACGAAACCACCATACCCGATGAATTGATTCTGGAATGTCTCCATTAGGTACTGCTTAACGTTTGAA
This sequence comes from Araneus ventricosus, assembly GCA_013235015.1. Lineage (NCBI taxonomy): Eukaryota > Metazoa > Arthropoda > Arachnida > Araneae > Araneidae > Araneus > Araneus ventricosus. The sequence goes on from BGPR01004973.1 coordinate 81,540, forward strand.
ATCTTATGCGGAGGGGCACCGTCATAGTATTTAGTCCGTAAGGTGGTCTTTTCCCGCTTCGCTCGCGTTTCACGACGCCTTAGTGTTTAATTACCTTAGTGTTTAATCAAACAAATGTTCATTTTTTACATTCTATTTTTAATATTAATGTGCGCAAATCGAGAGTGTTCTACAACTTTCTAATTGACTTCTTTCTCGTATCTTTCACCGTTTACGATATATGATCGCTAATTCCAAAATTTGCCGATAGATGGCGTTGTAAGGTGTCTCATCGAGTAGCGCATAGCCTTTTTACTATACCTAGACAAAAACTTTATGGCCTAAGCTGTCACCGTTTAGAAGTTATGGGGGGGTGTAACGGATATAAGTGGGAACACTGTATACAAAACAGATGGAAAGGCATAGAAATAAACTTCAAGATTCCCGTAAACAATGGGATTTTTTTTGCTTGAGAATAGTTCAGAAAAACGTTTTGAAGAGGGGGGAAAACATTCATGTTTCGCAAGCAGCACTAAAAGTTTAATTTTGAGGGTCCAAGGGTAACGTACCGAAGTGCGCTTCCCGTTAGACGAGGGTGATCTGACGAGGAGGTTGTCGAGAGAAGGAGAATTGCTATGTCGTCAGCAGGAAGAGAGGACCATTGGGATGCATAAATTTTATCATAATGTGAATTTTGCAGCTACTGATAAAGACATATGCCGTCCTATTGGACACTTTTCCGTCAAAAGCTTTCAAATCAAAGGGTTAAGATAAACAGCGAGACTTTCATGTATACAAGTACAATACGGCACCTTTTGAATTTAGCTTTTTTTTTTAATAAATTGTAGTAGAGAAACGAGAATTCATATTGGACCTCTTCTCTTTGACCGAAAAGGTCCTGAATTTGATTGAGATTTGATATAGAGAGACCACATACCAAATATCATTTATCTTGCTTTTTCTGTTTGTGAGTTCTCGTGTTGACATGCACATACAAACAAACGGGCAGTCTATCAATAAACGAATCCTGTCTACATATCTAAAATTTTGGTGTGAAGATCATAAGCTAAAATTCTCTTCTCTAACTTGTTCTGTTTTTGAGTTCGTTCACATATACGCGAATAGATAGACTTCGTGTGGACAGATTTCATCTAAAATTTCATACTCGAGCGCACTAGTGATACGAAGACCGCATACCAAATTTCATTAGTCTAGATCGTTTGGTTTTGAGTTTTCGCGTTCTCAGACAGACGTAATTCCAAGAATTTACTTTTCGGACTCGGGGAAGTCTAAAACGTGGAGATTCATCGAAATTTTGTTGATTATAATACCTTGTCTTTGTATATTTCGTATACGATATGGTAAAAACGAAAGAATATATTTTGCTTCGTATCTTATTATTCATGCATTTATATGGAACTCGATAGTTTAGAAAAATAGTGAGTGTTTTTCAGAATGCAGTAGAAAATTTTATATATATGTAGTTAAATTTTTCAAACAATCAAAAACACATGTCACATTTTCAATATATACACATCTTAAACTAAAAATTAAAATTAAAATAATGTTACCTTATCAATAATCATAAAAATGAAATACTAAAGATAGTTTATATACTAATGCGTTAATACTACTATGAAAAAGACAACCCAGAATTGGAATTCCAACAATCAAATGCCAATCGATCTTGGGAATCGATTATGTCGCATTAATCCGAACTTGTGACGCCAACTCTCTGCGAATGCCAATTGTTGGAAATCAAAAAGTAGGGGAATAAATCTTCAAAATCTTTCAAGATAAGAGAGAAAGTATATTAACTTAATGCATACCAATTCATAGTCTTAAATATTGTAATGACATGAGCGTTATCCGAAAGACAGTTCCGCATTTAAAGTTAAAATATTAGTACTAAATTAGGATATTAATACTATACTAAACGTCATAAAAAAATTTAACTATAAATTTAAATTAAACCCACTATAATAATACATATTATTTTGGAAATGTACTTAAAATAAAAACGATGCAATCTTATTCTTAATCTAGTGGCGCCATCTACCTATGTAGTGAAATACTAATATCTTTGTGAATTTCATTATATATGATCACATCAAAATAAATCTAAAAGACTATTAATTTAAAAGTGTTAAAAATGTTTTATTAACATAAGCAAACATGAAATTTATAGGATATCCATATCTCAAAGAATTTTCAATAAATGTATCAATATATGACTTCTGTTTATTTCTATCTGTGACTAAATTAGTACATCTATGAATATAATTCAGAACAATATTTCTATAAATTTGAATACTGATATTGCTATTCCAAAAAGGTAGCCTATTTATATTGAACTGAAAAGTGTTTCTTTTATCATAAATCTCAGTGCTTAATTTATTACCAACTATTTTAATTTCAAGATCTAGAAAATCTGCAGATGAAAAACCCTTATTAGTTTTTAGTAATATCAAATACTCTGGATAAAAGTCAATATTTGGTGTGTATTTTTCTATTTTTGAACATATTAATAAATCATCATATACCATGATATAAGAATTATTTTAAATATTTTCTCTTTCGTAATAGTGCAAATATAAATTAGCTAGAGCAATATTCGCTGGTCCACCTTGCAGAATTGCTTTAATTTGTTGGTATAATTTATTGTCAAAGCTAATATAATTTTTTTAATATAACTTCTATTAATGTTTTATATTTTTTAATATTAATCATTTTATTTATGCTAAAATCTTCATGAATCTGTAATAAAATTATCATATCTTTGATATATATACTATTGAAATAAATCTTGAAAATCAAAAGTATGCACAGAAAAAACATTAATATCTTTAATACTCTTTCTAATTTCACAGCTATTATTAATAATAACAGTATTATTTTGTACATTTAATTGTTTTATTATCTCTTGCAGATATTTTTGTAAAATTTTACCTTTTTTCTTTATATAACTAGAACTCTCATTCGTTACACTTCTAAATTTGATAGGATTTTTATGAAATTTTGGTGTAAGAAAAATATGGGGACAGTTCACTTTCTCACAATAAATATTTAATTTTTTATGAAAAGCTTTAATTCTATTATCTATTTCTTTTGTACTATAATTAGTTTTAATATATGCCTCATTATTTAGAATATGTTCTTTAAGCATTTTACAATAATAATACTTACAAATGATAGCATAACTGTTAGGTACCTTGTCAACATAAACTATAACAAATTCCCTCTGCAGATCTTCTATCTGTGTTTTAATATCTTGGTATCTAGTGCCATCATTTGTTTTAAGTTTGTGTCTATACAAATCATTCAAAACTTTATGTTTATACTCCTCATAAGGCATAATATATTTTATTGCCATTTTCAATATAAATTTCTCGATATCTTTTTTATAATTGTGTTTTAATACTCCCATTACTATTAGATAATTATTCTATGTTTTGTTCCCTTTTCCATAAGTTCTCTTAATATACCATTATTTACTATATTTAAGTCATCTGTAATGGCACATGTCTATGCTTTTTTATCTATAAATTTGTTGTATTCATTACATATGCAATTGTCATTATTGCTACTTTCTTTAATTTTATTGTAGTTAAATATCAATCTTCCAAGTTGTTTATTGTATTTAAAAGCTCGTTTGATTTTTATATTCTTAATAGGAAAATGAACATTATATTTATCCAAAATATCTGAAAAGTTACAATTATCAAAGACTTTGTTCATAAATAAAAATGTACAATATTCTATGTCCTTAATTTTAATATTGACTCTAGACATTTTTAATTTGTTAAAGATAAATTTGTAAATATCACTAATAATATCCCAACCATGTATATGGCAAATTGTATATCATGTATAAGGTAAACCGTTATCAAATAATTCTCTAATAACTTTAACTTCCTTTTTATTCAGACCAAACAAGTATCGCTTAATATTTATGATATTAAAATCATTGTCAAAGTTTAAACTCATTACTGAAAGACCTTTTATTTTTGCAAAACTTCTGATTTCTCTCATTTTCTTAGCTGTTTTATTCTTCGAGTGTCTATATATATATTACTTTATCAGGTTCTTTATAAATATACTGTGAACTATTATTTTTGATTATTTGCATTACATTTTTATTGTAGTAAATAATATTAAGTCCATATGGATATATTGTATTATAATATTGCATAAAATAGTTTTCCCACCATAATCTATTTTTAATATTAGGTACTATTTTCACAATACTAATTTCTATAAAATTATATATTATATATTATTCCCCCATTTTTTCGTTTTTCCAACAATTGGCTTTCACAGAAGTTTGGCGCCACAAAACCTAGATTTAATGCGACATATCAGTTCCCAAGGCTGATAGGCATTTGATTGTTCGAATTCCAATTCGAGGTTGTCTTTTTCATAGTGAAATAGTCTTATATATATATATATATATATATATATATATATATATATATATATATGATAAAATAATAACAAACAAAACTCTTTACACAACCAGATCATTCGGAAAAAAATAGTTTCATCTTTACCTCTAAGCCGATGTCATTTTAATATTTACTTTTGTGAAAATATCAATACGAATTCGTAAAGAAGGAATAAACTTAAGTCTAAAACGGTTTCAACTCTATGAAACGGCGCCTGCAAGAAAAATTCACGAATTGATCTTAAATAAAGAAGAAAAAATTGGTTATTTGTCCTACACTTTAGATCTGCAGCGAGAAGGGAAACGCAAGGTAAATACCGGTAAAAGAAATTACCCAGAGTCCTCTGCTGTTTACCGTTTCCGGAATTCTTAAGACCACTTAAGACCCTAAATCGAGTTTAGATGAGGAGAGGGAGGGGGCCATTCTTCTTCATACTGATGCTCAAGAACAAGATATTCATTTCTGCTGCTGTCTGCCATCGATTGATTCTTGTTTTTGATGCTTCTGCTGAAAGTGAAGCAAAAAATATGAATTCTTCATTCGAAAATCAGAGGTCTAGGCATGGGAATTTCTGCTGAGCAAACACTAGTATTTTTTTGATGGCGAATGCATGAAAAAATCTTTAAGTGAATACGGAAGAGAATGAAATTCAAATAATGTATCATATTCATAGATAAAGGCTTTTTTATAAGTTTTCTATCGTGTTGTTACATGGATTAAGTTAATTTTTATGCTAAGTCTAGAGAACAATGTTTGTCTAAGATAAGTCTGTGCACATACAGCTGCTACTATCTAAAATTGGATTTAAAAATTGGAGTTGTAGAAGGATTAATTCAGAAGGGTGTAAAATGCAATGATGATAAAGCAAAAACAAAAATGTAGTCAAAAAATACTCAAATCGATTGTAAGACAAATTTAAATGTTAATTTTATAGTAAAATCATTTATAACGTTTTCTTCGATTATTTATTTCCTATCTTAGTATTTTTATGATTTATTGTACGTTAAACAAAAAAAAAAAGATCAGCAGTGTATTTTAAAACGAAATCAACCACATCCACGAATGCGTGTTTTAAGACAGGAGTTTTATTATATACTAGCTGTTATGCCCGGCGTTGCTCGTGATTAAAATACTTTTATGTCTAACATTTTTACTGAAAATCCATTTTTCTGTAGAAAATTATAATCCATAAAAATTCTGTCTGAAACGTTTTTACTTCGAATTTCGTTCATACAGAGTGAAGTATAAGAAGCATTTTGACGAATGTTTTGGGAAAGTTAATTAAATAGTTAAATGTTCATTAATAAAAAGCGATAAAATAAACCAAATCAACAGTTGTTCCCGATATAAGTTAGGAATCGTCTGCTTTTAAACTTTTCATTAGTATTCTTCCAGAATTTTGTTTATATGTTCTAGCAATAGCAGTCTGTATGTCCGCGGTCATGTGAACACTGTAACTCAAAAACTTGAATAACTAGATGGATAAAAATTGGTACACAGTTTTATCGTCATGAATGTGGGTCCGTATAAATTTTGGGCCAAATCCGTCAAAGGGTTGACTGTCTGTCGGACTGTATAATCGCATACTTGTAAAAATTATATCTCCTAAACCCTTTGGCTTAGATAAATAAGAATTGGTATGACGGTTGCTCCTGCTATATTCCAACATTAATTATAGATCTGTGCCCAAATTTCGTTTCAATCGGTTAAAAAAAATTCGTTCAAATTGCATATTCAATTTTTTTACTTGTAATACGGAAGTAATCTCTGCGCATGCGCAGACTATTCTGCAAAAGCGAACGAAGCCATTTTCTCCTGTTATGTTTTCGCTCGTGCACGCCTTCGCATTAGCGGAGTTTGCTAGAGTGTGATAGAAAATAAATATCACTAAGTTTTAATACATACGCATCTCTTTGAATTTGATTCTTCACCTAAATATTTTACAATCGTTATAATCTACAATGAAAAAACCTTCTGGTAGTCATTGCATTCCGGGTTCTATTACTGTGTAAGAGAAATAAAAATAAGGAATGATGCTTCAAATTCAACTAAACTACATCCAAACCACAATGTTATTGCCGTTCTGAATTATATTTTGTATTATAAGTAGATGTAGTAATTCATGTAGCAATTGTGTGATGCTTTTTTTTCCTGGAAAAGGCAATGAAAATAATGAAGTAAAAGAAACTGAGCAAAAAATCACAAAGTTTTTCTGATACTTATGAAAGTTTAAAACATCAAAATTCCTTAAAATCTGTATGTCAAATTTTTTGACTATTTCAGTATACGAGAAAGTATAAATAAGGAATGATGTTTCGAATTTAACGAAACTACATCCAAACCACAATGTTATTGCTGTTCTGGATTACATTATTTTAAATTATAAGTAGATGTAATAATTCATGTGGCAATTGTGTGATACTTTTATTTCAAAGAAACAGAATGTTTGGACAATGAAAATAATGAAGCAAAAGAAACTGAGGAAAAAATCACAAAGTGAAAAAAAATTCTCAAACTTTGGAAAGCCGATTTTAAAATCTTAAAAACAAAGCAGCTCAGAAATAAAACCAGATTATATTTTATTTTTAAAAAGAAAGAGCTTTTGGAAAATGCATTTTTTTCCTTCTGCTTTTCGTAAAAAAACATAAGGAATTGTTTCCTTTTGTTTCCGTATCTACTCATTTGAGAAAAATTTAACTTGTTTTTAAACTTTTTTTTGCCTTTCAGAGAACCAGATTATTTTACAAGAACACTAAATGCAAAGTAGCAGCACATTATGGAATTACATGTGCAAACATGATAATGTTCTGCTTATCAAGCCAATAATTTCCGAGGGGGACAAAAAAAATATTCGACGATGCCACCAGCATAAGATAAAAGATCTTATTTTTGGAAGTCAGTTTTTTTTCCTTTACAGTTTTGTTTCTAACTGATTCAACTAGGCATTTAATTACCATTAATAAAACAAGGAAAATATAAACTAAAATGTATTGCAAATTTTTTCAAAAATAATAAGTTGCAATAGTATTATTACTTTAATGTAATGAGGTCAGTTCATGCTACACAGTTGCAGGAAAAACACAAACTGCGCCTCTCCAATTTAAATCCATTGCATATTTTACATTTGTTGCTAATTAACGGTATGAAAGTTTCTTTCGCTGTTTCAAATAATGGTTTATTTTTTGCTTTATATTTTCTTCAGTAATGTGCGATTCTTAACTATACGTTAAAAATGTAATTAATATTTTTATATTTATTAATTATTTTTATTTTTTATTCATTTTAAAACTTTATTTAGTTCGTTTTAGTCCGTTTTACATTTGAATGAAGTTACATCTGTACCACTTATGAATATCATATATTTATTTTTATTATATTATTCTTATTTTTATTAATTTTATTACATTTTATGTCTATTATTATGTATGATTATTTATTACATATATATGCTTATATGTAATTAAGCATATTGTTTATATTTCTATTTTTATATATTCTATTATTTATTACTTTTCACCCAAAATGGATGTTGCATATACTTTTCGAAATTTTTCTTACCACCGATTCTTGTGAATCTTTACACCCGTTGGGTACGCTGTGTCGGAGTGGGAAATAAAACAAAACAGTGGTCAACAATGAGCTCTCATTTTTAATTTTGCATTTTAAAAGTCATATGCAGGAATCAAAACATAATATTCTTCAATTTGGCATCTGGTTTTCATATATTCTAACGGTAGTTGTGAAGGAAACCAAATTCCTAAAGAGTGGCACTTCCACTACCATCATTCAACGGAGATTTAGTATTAACAACATTAAGCGTTGCTTTTGATTAAATAAAAAGTACGAAAGTTGGCGACTGGATCGTCCAGTTTTTAAAGAAAACGAAAGACTTAATAACGATAATCACGATCAAAACATAGTATGGGGCTAAAAATACATACAATTTAAAGGTTATATCAAAGATTCGTAAACGTTTCCCATTCGCGATCTCATTTTGGTTGCAAATATATTGCATGACCCCATCTATAAATGCAAGTTTTCGCGACTCGGAGTGTTCTTATAAAATGCTCAAGAAAATACTAAAATGGAGCATTTATTAATGATAAATTAATACTTGTACTTATTTACAGAATTTTAATGAATGAATTTTAATAATTTGCTGATATTTTCCTTGTCCCGAAATTAATGAACGCAACCCAACAATCGGTAGAAACCCCCTCAAGCACCCCTGAGTTGTAGAAACATCCCTAAACAATGCAAAAGGTAAGAAAAAATTCCCATTCTTAATATTGATTTGTTAACATAAATAGAAAGTATTTCTTTTTAACATAAACAGAAGAAATTTTTCAAGCCCTGTGTTTTTTTTTTTTTTTTCATATTATTTGCAAATGTTTCCCATGTGCGGTTCCCTGAAAGCGCGTTATTTAGCTGCAAGATTTGGCAACATTTACAGCAATTGATGGATTTCACTTTCCAAACGTAAACAAACGAGTGAGATTTCTTTTCGGCATTTTTTCGATAGGTTAAAAATGAATCTCAGCCACACTGTTCAATGTTATCGAAACAATGAAAGAAAGCGAATTCAACGGGCAAAGAACGTGTTGAAGAATGTTTTAAAACGAGCTGAAGGAGAAATAATTTGTTTCAAGATACGCTCGGCGATCGTTGACAAGCGTTGATGTTGAAGAGCCTTCTTTATTCATAAATCAAAATAATCTATTTTCAGTATCTGTTTTGAAAGGCATTTAGGAAGGAGAAGTAGTTTGTTTCAAGAGGCTTGATGAAAAATACGGTAGGGTCGCCAAAATGGAATTTCTTTTGGGAGATTATTCGCCAAATATGGTTATCCTGAAACTTTTTCTCCTTTTCTGCGAGCTTATTAACAGTTGGCGCGATTACGTCTAGTTTGGCAACCAAACCACACCGCGTGCTTACGACTTACCGATTTGTTTTTAGAATTCTCTTATATAACACTTATTTACATTTTTTTATTTGCTTTTATAATTATCTTTGTTAGTTTCATTTGAACGTTAATTGGTCTTCTAAATGCTTACAAAATCAAGGAAAATACCTTTTTGAAAACCAACCAATTTTATTTTCAGGTTTTTTTAAGTTAAAGCAAATCAATTAATCTCCTACATAATTGTTTTTTTTTTTACGATAGCTGTGATAGGAACCACATTGTGCTAATTGTAGCAAGTAGAGCTTGTACAGCAAACCTGTGAGGATTGTATAGCATTCCTCCTGGGACTGAAAAGGGTTGCCGAGCAGGAGGCACAGTCCACTAGTTATTTTGTGATATCGATTTGTCGATTTAATTCGTTAAGTTAACGTGTGTTTTTTTTTCGGAAACTACACGATGGTTATTTTAAACTAGACATCGTAAATTTGAATTATACTCAGCCGCCGAGGCCAATATTTGAACCGACACCCCTCTATAAATTTTCACACTATAGCAGCTGGAGAGCGTTAAACATAAAACCGAAACGCACAAAGTGTGGGAAAAGTTATAATTTTCAGTTATAACAACAGCCCTAAACCTAAAGTTAAAAATAAACACCCTGTCTTAATACTGATTTTTTTTTCTAACATAAACAGAAAGAATTTCTTCCCGTCAACATTCGCAAAAAGAACTTTTCCCCTCCTTGTAGTGGCGTATTCTTTCTTTCTCAGCCCCCCCCCTTTTTGTTTCATTATTTTATTTTATTTTTCCAATTGACTGTTCGAATATTATCGAACATCGAGAAGTAGCGACCAACTTCTACACCACACCAACGGGAAAACGCTAAGCCTAACCCCATAAGGCGTGGGAAAAGAAAATAATTTTCAATTATACCAACAACCCTAAATAAAAAGTTAAAAATAAACGCCCATTCTTAATATTGATTTTTTTTCAAACATAAACAGAAATGATATTTTTTTCCGCCAACATTCGCAGAAAGAACTCCCCCCCCTGTCGTGGTGCATTCTGTCTTTTTTTCCCTACTTTTGTATTATTATTTTATTTTTTCAATTGACTGCTCGAATATTATCGAACTTCGAAAAGTCGCGACCAAGAAAAACGGCTAGACATTTTCTGTGCGCTTACAGTCCTAAAAGCTTTTTGAGCGCCAGAGAAAGAGGAGGAAAAAAATAATAATAAAAGAACAGAACGCCAAGTCTCACCCATATATTCTTACGTCTCTATCCTTTTTTCCCTTATCATTTATGTAAGCGATAAAGGAGGGGGAAAAAATTGGAGCCAGTCTGCGTTTTAAAACTCGATTGAAAGCGAGAAACACTTGACTAAAGAAGATATGTTTTGTTTTTCCAATAAGATTCACCGATACAAACGCTTGCTCCAACCTCTCCGTTATTCCCTGGAGGGAAAAAAAGAGGGAAAAGTGAAAAGAATACTGATCCTCGCAACTGAGAAGTTTAAGCTCATATTTTGTTCCAGAGATTCACCCTTGATGTAAAACCTTCCAATTGTTGCCAAGGAACTGGCAGAAAAACTACGGTTTCGGAGTTGTTACTTACATTGTTGCTGAAAAGGAACTTATATTTAAGAAAGTGTCGCATTTTTATTTAACTAAATGTATCGCGAAGGAATAAAAAAGTAACAAATCACTTTTTGCTTGTGGTTGGTAAAAAAAGCATTCAACAATTAAAAATAACCATTTCCTAGAAAAACAGTCAGACTGCTTTTTTTGTAGCATTAAGCCATTTTTTAAAAAAGTTTTATGTTTGACAAAGGGAATAAATTATTTTAACAGCTGTGTATTAACGCCGTCGAAATATTATTTATTAGACTCCGTTGACTTCATGATTTCAGCGTAAGAAAAAAAATGATAGATACAGATGCCGTCCGACTTCTTCAGCTTATTTATATCAATTATTTTTATTAAACGGAAATCTTTCTTATAGAATTTCCTATTCGAGTCAGTTTCTATTCACCACATATAAAATTAACTAAAAATAAGGAGATGAATATTTGAGAGATTAAAACGGAGGCGAAATGGGTCTCCACAGTTATATATTATCTCTTTTTTTTCTAAAATGAACCCTTTGCGAATCTATGGGTAGCATATTTACAGTCCACGAAGCCATCTGGAATAAACGCCGTTCGGAGAATAAATATCATAGCTTTGTCTTGCAGATGGGACTAGTCCTGTTTCCTTCCTCCCCCACATAGCTTCCTATTTCCAGGGTATCAAAACAGTACGCTTCGCCGCAGCTCTTAACAATTTTTTTGCAAAAGATAGAGGCGAATGTGGTATATTGAGCTTTTTTGGAAATCTATTTATCTTTGTGAAATTTCTATTTTAATTAACGTTACAAAAATATAGGGAAAAAATAGTAACGTTGTTGGGCGTTTGTCGGAATAAAAATGTGATTTTTAAAATTTTATTCAACCTGACTTCTTGCATGCTCCAGCAGACCCTCTTTTTTCTCAAACGATCAAGAACGATTTCGACTGCTCGGGTTCTTCGCCCCTGTGTCCTTGAGTGTAGGGCAGGGGTCTGCAACCTGCGGCTCGCGAGCCACATGCGGCTCTTTTGATGTAAAGTTGCGGCTCTCCAGTTCCATACGAAAAAATTAATAATTTACTATCAAAACCCTTAAAAAATAAGAAAATATATTTTTAAGTACCTAATTTGTCAATAGCTTCTATTTTTATAATCGTTAATTACAAATCGCTACGCTTATCATGACCGTAATGAGATAAATTTGAACTACTGTTTTGTTCTTAGAGATGAGACTCCGTGACCATGTTTATCTTTCAGCAAATTATATTCCATTTCCGTCTCACCCAAACAGACACCGTCTAGAGTCTAGACATCACGTCTAGACACACGTCTAGACAACACGTCTAGACTCTAGACATGTCGTCAGTCAGTCATCCTCGGATAGCGCGGTCGACGTTACGTTGCATGTGTGTTAATTTAATCGCTTGCGGTTTTTGCGTGTCTATTCGCTTGTTGTTTCAAGAAGAATACGATTTAGAAGCGAATTATCTTCTCAAACGCGTATAATATAATAAAATCAGTAACAGAATTGGAACACATATCTGAGGATCGTATTAACGAAGTAATAACGGTAAATAAATTGTTTGCCGTTTTAGATAGCTAAGTAAAATTTTAAAAATACCATTTTTTCAGCTCAGCCGCCAGCATAGCATCTGGTGAAAAAAATAGAAGAACTGAAGAAGAAAACCGAGAATTCAATCAGGATTGGACGGAGTCGTTTGCATTCATATGCAACACAGATGGCCTTCCGACTTGTCTCATTTGCCACGAAAAACTCGCACACAATAAAAAGTCAAATTTGGAGAGACACTTCACTACAAAACATGCCCAGTTTGCTGGTAAATATCCAACCGGTGACTCACGAAAAAAAGCTGTTGAAGAGCTACAAGAAAAAAAATCCCTTTTCGGCAAGCTTGAAGGCAAAGGTAGATTTCTTTACGCTAATGTTACAAAAGTAATGAAATATTACATATTGATCAATACAGATATAGCCAATGACTTTATTGTTTCTACACATTGCAATATTTACGCTATGATTCTGTGTTTTCATAACATTTATTTTTTTACTATATCAAATTTTTATCATTCCATTTTTCATTCCAAAAAGTTATGATATATTTTTCGGTCAGTACATTGGTCATTTTTTTAAAAATCTCAACACATAATCATTCAACAGGTAGGAGTCAAAGAAATAAACAACTCAGCAGTGCAAATATCTCCTAGATAACATTAAGCCAGCCTATCTGAAACGGTAGCAAGAAATTGACACTCGACACGGATGAAGAACTACTCTAGATTTAAAATTAAGTTTATTTAATCTGGGTTATATAATTGTGCGAACGTTTCTTTGTCATATGCTAAAATCACATGACAAGAAACATTTAAACATTACTAGAATGGGCTCATTTAGAGAACCCCCTGGTTACAGAGATAATAGTCACTAAATTCTCAACACAGAAGAAAATAAAAATTATTAAACATTGTGAGTTCCAAATTTAATACGTGTGTTTAAAGCATAGGATATTGTTCGCTCCAACTATATACTAGTTTGGCTCCTTTTCTAATTTATAGCACCCTTTGACGCCGCCATCCTGCATCTCTGTCAGAATTAGAAGAAGGTGTTTGGTTTTCATGTCTGCAAGTGGTATGAGCATCGGAGCTCACCTATGTATTTCACATCATGTTTTTATTAGATATTGAAACGCATATCTACTCTACCACATGAGTAACGCATTGGATTATACATATTCAAGATTGTTTTAGTATTTCACAACGCATTCACTTCATGTGTGACATCGCAGTTACCATGTTCAATTTTTTTACTATAGCTCGCAACTGACTCATGCATGAGCATATTCAACTTATACCAACAGGCAGCAGCCATTGAATTTATATCTGTATATATTGGAATAACCTGTATATATGTAAATAAATCATATATTATAAATAATACAGTCCGCTCAATTCGACGAATAAAACGCAAACAGATATCAATGCAGCCATTTTGACCAGTAAATTTAAATCTCCATCAACAGTTAAAAGCAAATACTCAGGCAGAAAACCCCAAAACAATTTTAAAGTTAATTAGATGTTTTTCTATATAAAAAAGATAAAGAGAACTCTTATATATCTTTTATGGCTATTTTATATCAGATTTATTAAACAAATCTTGGTGCAGCCATGTTTAGTTAAATATCAAATTAAAGTAATCTGGCAAATTAACTAATTATCAAATTAACTATTAAAATTAACTGTTTGATGAATTAAAATTAACTATTTACTTAAATAAAATTAAATATTTAATTAATTTTGACGATATCTTCACTAAAACCTTTTTATGGCTTATAGTATATGCCAGCAATATTAATCGCGTAATTATTTAATAATTATCTTAATTTAAATAAAAATTATTGTGTCTATGTATGTATGCTCCACATCTCCTCCTAAACCATTGGACTGATTTCAATCAGAGTTAGCACACTTTATTTAAGACAAGACGAAGTTCCCCTTCAAATTTTCGAAGCCCAAAAGTTACTTATAATTTCAGTTAATTAAAAATTAAGCAAGTCGTTTTTCCGCGTTATCTTTGGAAAACATTATCTCACGAAACTATTTTTACACCTTCAGTGACAAAAATTGCATTTCCATACAATTTGTTTCTCTCATTTTAATATTTTTTAAAATTAATTTTATACAGAATTCGCAACAATATTCTTTATTGTTGAAGAACAAGCGTAATTCGAATATATATATAGTTGCCAGAATACATTCACAGAATTCTGGACGAATGCTGAAAGAAAATTTTAAAAATAGACGATTAACAATTTATATCAGGACCAACTAATGATTGATTTATTTTCATTCTTTAAATTAATTAATAATTAACTAGTTAATTTAATTGTTTCAAAATATTCATTGAAACCTTTCTTTTACTTTAATAATTGTTAACAAAATTTGAAGTAGCTATATAACAACTAATAATTTATGGAGAAAACGGCTGTTTTTAAAATTCGTTTGTTTCAATTGATATTCTCATTTTAATTAAAAACGTTTCAGATGAGAAGAAAATTTGTGTATTATAATTTTTATACAATAGTAGTTTTTACATTAGAAATATTAGACATGAAAGCATTTTAATCCGGAGCAAAGCCAGGCATATCAGCTTGTTTACCGTATAAAAGGTGGGAGTGAAAATAGCGCTTTTGAGCTCATAACTTCTAAGCAATTTTAGCTGATAAAAACCTTTAATATAAAAGTTCTTCGTTATGATAAGGTGATAATTCGCCAAATTGAATTTTTTTTCTATCTTTAGTCGTAACAGAGCTATGGGGAAATGATAAAATGGGGGAGGAGAATGAAAATGGCATTTTAGCTCATAATTTCTGAAAAATTGTAGCTATCAAAAAAGTTTGAATACAAAAGTTGTTTATTATGAAGAGGCAATAATTGGAATATTTTTGGTTATCATCTATCTTCAATCGTAAAGGAATTATGGGAAAATGAAATTTTCAATCCCCCACCATTTCCACCTCCTTTTAGCTGGTTAGCCCCTCTACAAACTCGGCCAATATTTTCACCGACATGTAACATATTTCTCGCCGGTTAAAATCTAACCAAAATTACTCTAGTTATCGTGTTCACAAAATAACATGGGCAAAAGCGTTATATGTGTACGTCTCTACTAATACTAATACGGAAAAGAACATTTCGCCCTCTATTCTCATAAGGAGTAGAGCTGCAATAATGAAAGCAGGTGGAAGAGACTGCAAATGACGAGAGCTTTCCAACAAGGGGTAACATGCATAAGTTAAAACATACTTTAAGTTAGGAGGAAAGGAGGGGAATGGTGGGAAAATCACTTTTCAGCTCATAACTTCTAAGCATTTGTAGCTATCGAAAAAGTGTAAATATAAAAATTGTTTGTTATGATAAGGCGATAATTCGCCTAATTTGAATTTTCTTTCTATTTTCAATTATAAAGGATTTATAGAGAAATGAAAATTTCCACCACCCCCACACCACCATTTCACCTTTGGGCTGGATAGGCCATCTGCAGACTCGACCGAAGTTTTACTATCCAACACAACATATCCTAGGCTCGTTAAAATAAATCAAAGGAATTGCTCAGTTATCGTGTTCACAAGAATAGCTTGTAGGAAAAACGTTATATATATATATAATATATATATATATATCATCTC
The DNA here is from genome assembly GCA_013235015.1 of Araneus ventricosus. NCBI lineage: Eukaryota > Metazoa > Arthropoda > Arachnida > Araneae > Araneidae > Araneus > Araneus ventricosus. The sequence goes on from BGPR01004973.1 coordinate 97,674, forward strand.
TCAGTTTAGGTTCATAAAATCATTTCTTTTATTTGTATTTCATTCAAATTCTGGTTTTATCATAATGTTCAGGGGTAAAGGACAGTGTTTTTTTAGCCTTATGCCAGCACTGTTCGCAAGCATTATGATTTCCACTAATTTTTTTGGCAGTTCGTATAGATTTTACTTACCTGATGAGCATCTATACACTTTTACCGATTTACTGATCTCTCCATTTTATTTCAAAATTTTTTTTTGAGTTTCATTTGCAAAGGTATGGGAAAATGAAAATTTCCATCCCCACCATTTCCACCCCTTTGAGCTGAATGACCCATCTACGAACTCGATCGACATTTCACTATCCTTACAGCATATCCCAAGCTGGTTCAATTTATAAAGAAGTACTCAGGTATCGTTTTCACAAGATAACATGGGAGAAAAGCGTTATACACATATATATATATATATATATATATATATATATATATATATATATATATATATATATATATATATATATATATATATATATATACCTATATATATATATTTACTTTTTAACAGTATAGTTTTTTGAGTTCTAGGGGTCATGATCGATGAAGATCTGCAGAAATTTTCAGAAAGTCGTGTCATAGGAACCATTGCAATAAGTATAGACTTCCTATAAAGGAATCTACCTAAAATCTAAGTCATTAGCGGAAACTTAAAGAGCAACAAGTTATAAGCCAGATTTAATCAGGAAACTTTCAAAGGCATGCAAACCGTACTCCCACTGATGTAACTTCCCTCATATTTGCGTTTTTATATGGACAAATATTATTCAGTATTTAAAGCCGTTTTATTTTTAAATCAAAATCAAATATATATAAGCAAATACTATAATGCTAGAGCAGAAATTTTAGTGGCTCTCTTCCCAAAACTGGAAATTTTTATGAAATTTAACGCTTGTCTTCCGTTTCAATAGGTTGCCGACCCTGGTGTAGAGGATGGACATAGAGTGGGCCGAAAAAACTTTTTTTTCTACAAATCGATTTTTGGCATAGTGCGGAAAAGTTATTGCAATAGATCTGTTAAAACCCTCAAAAATTTCATCAATTTCGTTCAATATTTAGCCGCGCCCCTTTGACATTTGAAAACAGAAAAAAAAAAAAAAAGAAGAAATCGTTTCTTAAGAAAAAATATATATTTGAAAAAAATTCCAAAATTTTACTGGCATACAATGAAAATGTTGCATAATGGGTCAGTTAAGACCACAAAATTTTTTATCAATTTCTCTCAATACAACCGTGCCCCTCTGACATCAAAAGTGGAGAAAAATGAAAAAAAAAAAGATCGGATTTTCTAAAAAAACTGTACTATAGAAATTATTTTTCAAAAGAATTAGCATTGACATTAATTGATTAATAGTACTATAAATAATAATAATTCTATAATTATTATGTAATTTAACATTTTATTCAGTTGTTTACAGAATTAATACTAACTAGCTTATTTTTCTTGAATTACATGCAGACAGAATGCAGGTTAGGGCAAAACCTGCCTATAGAGTTTGGAAATGTATATAATATTGCCTGTGTATTCAGTATGTAGAAATTTGTTGTGCTATGCATTCAGAACTATGAATTTTGTTCTCAATCTATAATTCAAAAAGAAAACTCAAGCTAATGAGCCTAAATAAAGGCTAAATTGAATAAAATGATGAAATTATAATAGTATAGAATTAATATTATTTATAATTACTAATATTAATCAATTAATAATAGTACTTTAATTTCGAAAATAATTTTCATATTACAATTTTAGAAAATCCGATATATTTCATTTTCTCAGTACAATATCGAAAAACGCAACTAAATATTAAACGAAATTGATGAGAGAATTTTTTTGGAGAGTTTCTTTGAATCTATTGCACAACTTTCTAACTATGCCAAAATCGATTTGTAGAAAAGGTTTTCGGCCTCTAATGGATTTTATACTTTTTTACTATCCCGGCAATCCCAAAGAAGGGGTGACTGGCAGCGATTTACAGATTGCCTTATAGGCGATCGCTCATAGCTTTTTTTGGCGTTTTTATTTTCGCAGTTTTTTTATTTCCGCACATTTCTTGCGGTTTTCCTTCTTTTGGTGTTTTCATTTTTTTGCTACGTATATTGTTTATTGACATTTTGTTCGTTGTAAAATTTTAATGTGTCACTATGTTATAAACATTACCATATACAACTTTTAAAATCTATTATGTCTTTTTAATTATGTTTGTGATTGTGTATTCAACTTTTAAACTATACACGCGTTTATAATATTTATGGTAATCGATTTTCACTCCCTCGTAGCCTGAAACACAAGGAATTGTATGCAAGTGTGTGGTGTTACCAGTGACAATACAATACTTCAATATTTCAGAACTTAACTCCTCTCAATAGATTAATTTTAAATATAAATTCGATTCCACATATGAGTGGGGCCATCCTGTTCTGGAGTTTGAGAGAAAAAATGGTGCAAAATTTACTGCTTTAATATTTATAATAAATAATTAAAATGCATATCGCAATAAATAATAATTGAATACTAAAAAGTAAGAAAAGAACACGAATGAACAAGTTTTAAATGCAAACATCTGATCTTTCTGATTCCCAATTTTAAAGATTCTGTACTTAACCCTTAAAGGCCCAGTGTTGCCTTTAGAAACATACTCAATTTTGTCTTCTAGAATCTTGAGAATAAGGGGTCTATTCACACAGGTACCACCGGTTGGGTTAGGAGACGTCACTTTTCCCTTTGTTAACGTGCGGAAAAAATTGCCGTCTCTAACTAACTTTCAAATATTCTAAGAATAGATCTAAACAAAGCTCTAATGCCTGGAATTGCTGTAGATAGGACACATGGAAATTTTCATTAAATCGATTTACACAACATACAGATGGCACAGCCTGAGTGCTGATAAAAATAAAAATATAGATTGATGTTTTCCCACTCGAGACTGCATCTTTGTTTAGCTTTGTTTGTAAGCAGGTACCATATTTTGTTAGCCTGATGTTGATGGAAATTCCTCATCCTCATCAGCAGTTGTAAATTCATTTGTGCTTAACATTATAGAATTTTATCTAGGAAATTTTCTGAAATAAAGCTCAGTGTTGTCAGTTGGTGACAAACAATATTTTAGCCATAAACCATACTTAAAACAAAATAGGATTTTTTAAACTATTTTTCCCTTTTTTTATTCAAGATATGAAAGTGAAAACGTTTTAAAATCATTTTTTAAAACAGATTTTTTAAAAAAATTAATTATAGCTACAGTAACTTACAGATAATGTATTTATGCAGTGTAATTGTATCAAAAAATGGTTTTAAAACTGGCCTATCTCTAAAACATTGATTGCTTCTCAGTGATTCATTGATTCCTCGACACTATTCAGGGAAAGAAGATTTTCTTCCATATTCTAACTTTTCTGTAGCAGGCCACCAGATACAGCGAAGGCCCTTCTCGCGTTGCGCTGAAGTGGCTTTTGAGCTGAAAGGAAAAGGTTATTTTGTACCGAAGACGCTGGACTGGTCGATGTGGTGGCGGCTCAGCCTTTTTAGGTTGCCCTAAAGTCTTGGAACAGACCTTACTGTTTCAATTTCTTTCTTTTAGGTTACGTTAAAGCCTGTGCACCGTTGCCAGCTACCTTGAATGAGCTCCACTACCTATTACCAGCATGGCCTTTAGGAAGATAGTAATGATGTATCCATGTCTTTAGGGGACAAGTTGGGCAGAAGTGCGTTGTTCAACCTAAGGAAAGAACACTTGAACTATTCTTAAAAAAATTTGAATCTTTCCTTTTTTTACGAGAGGTATAACAGTAAAGCACCGTTTATACGTTCTCATTTATACGTCGGTTATATTTATGCATCGTTTTATCATCGATTCTTTCTCTACCATTGTAGTGATAAAATACTACGTTTATACGAAAAAAGCTACGTTTCCTCCTTTCTAAAATTCTAAAATTTTCTGTTCCTATTATTTAAGATTTTTTTAATTAAATGCCTAATTAGTAATCAAGATATAGCAATGCATGAAA
>BGPR01004974.1:0-10028 GCA_013235015.1 Araneus ventricosus
CAATTACTTCGTTCAGTTGTATTACTAGTACCATAGTTTCCTACATAATAAATAATACGTTACTGATAAAATAAGAATACAGCGTATGTACTTTGGTTATCCTTGTTTCTCTCATCATTCACGAAATCCATCAAATGATAGTGCATTCAACAATGAATGCAATATACCATTTAAACATCACGCTTAATCCATTAAATCCTTTTTATGATTTGCGAGAGTCTGAATTTTAAAAAAATTTAACATCATTTTATTGTGTACAGCTAACTGGCAGATAATAATTTCAGACTCGATATTTTAAAGTGGCCTTTATATTCTGATGCAGAAAATCAGATGCAACATAATGTACGTTTTTTCACTGTATTTTAATTATCACTATAAACTCAGGAATCTTACAAATGAAAGTAGAGAATTTTATTTTATCTTCTTGATGAATGGTTTCTTTCAATTCAAGTTCTTAATTGAAATTTTTATTTCTACATATCTTTATAGAAATTATTTTATTTATAATTCGTAAATTTCTTCCTTGATTAAATAATAAATTTTATTTTTCAAAGAGAAAAAGGATGGAAAGAAAGATATATAAAGAAGGTTACGTTGAGAAAAATAAAAAATTTAATTAATATTTTTTCCATTTGTTCTTCGCGATATGCATCCCCAAAATTAACTTACAAATTTTTTCTCTTGGTTTTGCATTTACGGCAATTTAGTGCTTGAATGAAGTGATATTCAGTAATCAATTACTCAACCAACTAGGAATTTAAACCATAATGATAATTCCTAAGTAATTAGAAAAAGCGAACTTCAGACCTTTATCGAAGCAAGCCATGATTGATTATGAAAGCGACGTTAAAGTGGGCGAAGCTGAACAATGGAATTTATTTCGATTTAAAAGTCCCCAATGAATGCCCTTTTCATCCTAATTTCTCAAAAGCGAGACCTTAAATTTAGACCCCAACTTTTTCTTGAAACTTTCTGTAGAGTGTACGCATTACAGATTTTCTGAATCTAAGCTGTAGAGTAAAAATATGCCAGCTTGAATTATGGCTTGAATTGTTTTATAAACATTAAAACTTGCACTCATTTTCCGTTGTATTTAAAAGAATTTATCAGTATGCTACAGAACACTGTCGCTCTGGGAAGGGGGACAGAACAAGTATGTGGATGAGAAGCTGCCGGAGATAAGTAAGAGTTTTCTCTCTTCCCTGGTGGGTACAATAATGGCTTGGACTTGTTTTCTGGCGGTTCCTCCTAAGGGAGTGAACGGTAATGGGTTTTAGGTCTACGGCCTCAGCATTCGAGTTATTGCAGCGACCGTCACTCAGATACAACGAACGGGTTCGCGCCAGATCGCAGTGATTTCGATATGAATTACTCGAAAACAATAAAAAGTTACACGGGAAAGTGCATTGCATCCTGGGGGTGAACAGAAAGTATTGGGGCTTGAGTCTTGTTTCCAAAGATAAAGCACTCAGACCGAAGGCTCTTGGCAGATATTGATCTTAAATATTTCCAAGTCCGCCAAAAGTTATAAGTTCTTAGCTCCAGCTGCTTTTGTATAGAAGAGATTTGAAAATTGCATGCACCGTGGATGCCTATTCTGTACAGTACAGCTATAAAAAAATGTATGTACTGTGTTGTCGTAGTATCTGTTATGATAGAGAAATATGAGTTAGACACTGCATTCGATCTCTTTGAACGTTTGAAGTCCTTGAATCATAGCTATAAATCTACTATTCGATCCCTGTTACAATAAATATAGAAACATTTGCAGTACATTCAAGGAGATAGAGCGCTGCTTAAAGCCGGATGGTCACCAGAAGATCGACTCAAAATAGGCAAGCTCACGTCTGGTACCCAAACCCTGAGTCAGAATGGACTGAACTGAACCATAGATAATGCTACATTCTTTAGATAACTCACGAAAATTAATTCAATGATTTTCAAGAGCAGCTGAATGCACATCTTGGATGGTTTGACAATTGTCAATGTTCTGGAAGACATCAATTGACTTTTTCCCGGCCATGTTCGAAACATTTGTGCATATTATACATTCTTGTGTGGCTAATACAATCTTACCCATAAACCTACTTTAGCTTTGCATAAATCGACCGGTGTCGCCAAGCTTTTCACTGAATTTGATGCCGTTCCTCTGCTGAATATTCCCCATCATAAAAATTGTGACGACGGAACAGCACACAAGTGGTGGGAACTACGACCTTGTAACTTTGGTGCATGCTGGGAGGGTTCATGGTCCATATCTGCTGAGCGTTATCAATCTGCGCGTTTTGGCCTTTATAGTAAGGCGCCAGCCCCAATAAATTTTGATCACACTAGTACAAATTTGTGCATATAAATGAAATTAAAAAGCAGAAAATAAAAATTTAGAAAGGTATTCTATTAGTTCGTTATTAATAGTTCGTGATTTGCTGATGTTGAATAAGAAACTTTTCGCCGAGGAAAAACGTCTCTAGAAAGCTATAAAATTCAATATTACTTGAAACAGTCACAATTTAGTGAAGAGTTCATTAGTTGGTACATAATTAATTATAATATATGACGCATTTTTTATCATGGGAAAAATGTTTGATGTACGTCTTTTTAAACGGGGCAATAAGAGATTTATTTCCGGCTCCATCAAATACCAAGACATGGTAGAATGCATTTCATGGTGTGGTGGAAGATTTATCGGATGTGAACTCAGCTAGAGTTGCTGTTTTTGCTGAGCCAAACCCACTAGAGGCATAAAGGCAAAGGAATATATTCAAAGAATTAAATATCAGCACTTTTCCAGTTTTTACAAGTCAAGTAATAATTTAATATATTTTATGTTCTTTATTTCCGTAATCCAATCAGTTTTGCAGGTCTTCTAGCACGTTTTCCCATAAAACAGTTTAAAGCTAAATATATATATAAAGTCTGGTTAATTCAGGAGACCTGTCCTTCTTCGAAAATGGTAAAATACTGGGTAATAAATTTCAAGAAATAGTCTGATTGAAATTTTGCGTTTTCGCTTCTGAGATTTGCTCACCATAGATTTGTGCAAATAGTGTTGACCGTAGTGCTTACAGACGGCAGTGAGCAATCACTTTTCCATTTGAGAGTTATCTACATTCTGCTTTTATTTAATTCCATCTGAATATCCTGAACTCGTTAGTATTATTTCTTGTATAGTCTAACGAAATTTCAATTGGATGTAAGTGTTGTGAGAGGTGGGTATACCAGCATGTTCCTCTCTTCCCATCACTTCAGGTTTTAAGAAGGTAATAATTTATGAAAGTGGATGCCTTAATCTATACAATCTTATGAGTTTTGCTACATATTGTAAGTGGTAAGAAAATAAATCTATTTAAAAATGTTTTAAAAACACACTTTTATCAGTTAATTTCTTTATTTTAATTTTTGCTCACTTTTTATTCTTAGGATATATATTGTTTCTGAAATTTACTAATAGAGAGCTCCACCGGTACGAAATCAAAATTTAAATTAATAAATTATTAACTGATAATAGAGTTCTTAAGGGGACACATTACCCAAAAAATGTCCAAAATATTAATTTTTATTTTATTGGCTTGTTTTGTTTATCTTATATTTCTACTTATTGTATCAAAATTTTAAATTTGTACCTTTAATATTATAGAACTTATTTATGCTTTTATTTACGATGGCCAATGATAATTATGCGCAAATGACAAATTTACATGGATTTTTCTCCTTGTCGGACTTTTCTTCGCTTTTATATTTTCAAAGTGCCAAGGTCTTTTTCCCTTTTCAAAAAGAGCTTTCAAATTTTTTGTACTTATTTATCTTTATAAATATGATAAAACTATACATGCAATAAGCATTCAGTTGCTCAGTTTTTTTATATACAAGATAAAAATTGAGTTAGTGCTAAATTTTCTCATTTTTCACCACATAAAACAGTAAAAAAATCTATATTTAAGCTGAAATTAGATTCACATTAAAATCCATGCAGTTTGGCGTAATATATTTCAATAAATTTGCAAACAAAATTTGAAGCAAAAATATCCTTATTTGAAAAAGTAGTAGGGAATTTTAAAAATTGAATTTTTCTTTTAAAAAATTAAATTTCAACTTAACAAGCAGATCGAAATTATTCTTTTATCTTTACGATGACTTTATATGATTGTTTTGCTTTAATAGTATGAAAACGTTTTCAATATTATTTAAAATAAAATTTATCGTTCAGAAGGTAATGTGTCCCCTTAAAATGTGAAAATAGTGTATTTTCACCGAGGGATCCTCTGGCACATGAAACAGTGAATGAAAAATCGATTATAGAGTTTCATCTTTACAAATATGAAAGTTAAGTAAAAGTTTTTAAAAAGGATTCCTTGTAGTCTTGTGCAGTTCGGTATAATCCCCTTGAATTAGAAAGGTGGTCTCTTAGTAATATAGACTGATTGTGTGTTGAACTCAAAGTTGGGATCATATACTAAGCAGATGTATTCTTCCTGTATTTTATAAAGATTACTTCTCTGGGTTTGAGCAATGTCTTTACTTCTACTTAATATTTCATTAATAGTTTGTCTCCTTTTGTTACTTACTTTTTAATTAATACTTTGTTGAAACCTTTGAAGACCAAGGTTATTGGCCAGGTGGCGCTGAGCGCCACCTACGGGTTTTGTATTTATATTAAGTACTTTCTATCTATCGCTCAGCATGTGATGTTGTGTTCTATGTTCGTTCTTGTGCGTGTTTGTGTTGTGCTGCTTGTAGAAAATAAAGATGGCTATATTCAACTGTTGCCTGCTGCTTACTTTCTGACAGGTAAGAGCGTTAATTTCATTTACTCATTGAAATGTATTGCGAACTTTTAGTTTGGTCATACTTTGCTCGTTCATTTAATTATATGTGTATTTTTGTTATTGGTATAATGTATGTGCACTCCCAAATACATAAATGAATGAATTATTTAGCTCTGTGAGCAGAAGAAAAATCCAGAAAGTGTAAATGTTTATCGCGGATCTGTATAAAAGCTTAAAATTTGTTTGAATATAAATTTGTATTTGTTTTTGTTTTTGCTTTTATATAAATATCTTGTCACACCTTGCGAATCGCACGTGTAAAAATTTGAAAAAATTATCATCCCTTTATGATTCAAATACAGCGTTTCTAACATCAATTCTCGAAGAAAATCGCAAAAATCCATTTTTGTAACGCATACGTATAAAGAGTGGTTCATTAAGCAATATAATATTATATAAGAAATGTATTTGATACTTAAGAAAAGGTAAAACCATTGCATATAGAATTTCTGATACAAATGCCATCTAATCACAATTTTACTTTCTTAACTTTTCGTGAGTTTAAACACCGATCGGAACCAAAAGTTTTGTCTCTCATCTAACAAATTTTGACAATTTTCCTTCAATTGATTCATTAACAATACTTAGCGAATTTTAACTTCAGTTACCTTCAAATGTCCTAAAAAGTTGAGAATACTTTTCACTTATTTTCTTCATTCCTATACGAATGTACATATGATTCAACTTATTTCCATGAATAAAAATTTCTACAAAGAGAGATTCATTACATCCTTCCCAAAATGAGTACGTTCTTCGAAACTTTGATAACTGCTTTTCGAATCTTTTCTTTTTCAGCAATGAACTTTACTTTCTATTAAAACAGAAGTTTATTAAAACTAGATAGTTTGATTTAAAATGTATTCAGCCTCTTTTGATGATAATTATTCTACGTATGCCCTTAGAATTTGAGAATGCTTTTCACTTATTTTCTTCATTCCTATACGAATGTACAAAAAATTCATCTTATTTTCATGAATAAAAATTTCTAAAAAGACAGAATCGTTTCATCCTCTGCAAAATGAGTTCTTTCGAAACTTTACTAGCTACTTTTCGAAATTTTCGTTTTCAGAGATGGACTTTACTTTTTATTAAAACAGAAGTTTATTAAAACTAGATAGTTTGATTTAAAATGTATTCAGCCTCTTTTGATGCTAATTATTCTACGTATGCCCTAAGAATTTGAGAATGCTGTTCACTTATTTGCTTCATTCCAATGTTCAAAAGATTCAACTTATTCCCATGAATAAAAATTTCTACAAAGAGAGACTCGTTTCATCCTCTACAAAATGAGTACGTTCTTTCAAAACTTTGCTGACTACTTTTCGAAACTTTTCTTTTTCAGAGATGGACTTTACTTTTTATTAAAACAGAAGTTTATTAAAACTAGATAATTTGGTTTGAAATGTAGTCAGTTTCCTTTGATGATAGTTATTCTTCGTATGCCCTAAGAATTTGAGAATGCTGTTCACTTTTCTTCTTCAGCGATGAACTTTACTTTTTATTAAAACAGAAGTTTCTTAAAACTAGGCAGTTTGGTTTGAAATGTATTCAGTTTCTTTTAATGATAATTATTCTGCGTATGCCCTAAAAATTTGAGAATGCTTTTCACTTATTTTCTTCATTTCTATACGAATGTACACAAAATTTAACTTATTTTCATGAATAAAAATTTCTACAAAGAGAGACTCGCTTCATCCTCTGCAAAATGAATACGTTCTTTCGAAACTTTACTAACTACTTTTCGAAACTTTGCTAACTACTTTCCGAAACTTTTCGTTTTCAGCGATGAACTTTACATTTTATTAAAACAGAACTTTATTAAAACTAGGTAGTTTGGTTTAAAATGTATTCAGTTTCCTGATGATAATTATTTTTGGGAGGTTTTTGCATGAAATTAAATCATTTAATATGTTATAAGCATGCACTAGTGAGCTTCCACATGCTTTAGGAAAAGAACTTAGAAAGGCGACCATGAACTCTATTCTGGATTTCATTATCTTGGTGTTATGATGCATTATTTTATATGAAACAAATTTTGTTTTGTGTGAACAAGTTAATAGCTTACGGTGACAAATATTTATTTTCTTTGCAAACCGGTCAAAACCAAAATTGGCACAAACTTTTCAAGAAACGGGTTATATTTCTTTAATAATTCTTTTTAATAATAATCTTTAATACAAAATTGCAGTCAGTTACCTTCTTACGGAAGATTTATTTTTAAAAAATACCACTTCGATGCAACTTTTGAAAACGTGTTCAAATACCGTTGAGCTAAGTGCTTTATTAGAATAAAATGATCCAACCTTATAAAACACATCAACCGGTGAAAATCGCAGGATGCAGCAAAAAAGAGACTTGCTTCCACCCCGCGGAAATCGCGGATGTGCACACAGAGGATTAATTTTAGAGATAATAAATTAAAATTCAAATACATTTTAATATAAATTATTCCATATGATGATTTTAGTCTAGCCTTTCTGTAAATGGTACAATTGAACGTCAAATAAAATTGTATATGTTATTATACATTACAAATCTTTATAGTTTTATAAGAAATGATTTACAAATTACGTTGAATTAATTTGAAGCCTGCAGAAAAATATATTAATCTCATTTCATACATTTCCTCTGTCCTGAAATGAAAACAACACCTAATAGACTTCATTACGAACAGAGAATTGAATTTTAAAATGTCAGCAGCTTTTAACAATCACACTTAGAAAGAATTTTGATACAACCTACTGGAATAATTATAATATAAAGTGACTCTTCAGCAAATAGTTTATGCTGCGATGATCTCGGGCATCCCAATGAAAATTTACAAGTAAATTGTGTTGCGCCTTTAGGCGAGTCCTGCGTATATTAAAAAAACTAACTAATTTTAAATCCTTTTATCCTTCTGGGTCTTGCTCCATTTTATCCTTCTGGGTTATGCTCCATTTTATCCTTCTGTGTCTTACTCCATTTAATCCTTCTCGGTCTTGCTCCATTTTATCCTTCTGGGTCTTACTCCATTTTATCCTTCTGGGTAGCTGGAGTCAACGAGGATTATATAAAGTAAATAAGGATTCCTTATGAAAGAGATAATTGGAAAGAGTCCGGAACTTATGACCGCAGTGACTTCAAAGATGTATAGTTTTCCATTATAGTGAGTTTGCAGTTTGGTTGAAATTGCATTAGTCTGTCAATATCATTACATTCAAAATATATTACAGTGGTACCTCCGAAAAGCGGACAGTCACGGGACCAAAAGTTTTGTCCGTTTTTAGGAGGTGTCCGCTATTGGGGAGGACAAATTTTTATAAAAAAAGTTTTTTCACTTCTGTTTGATATATGAAACATATATTTTTATCTTGCTTGTTAGAATAATTTTGAAATGTTTGCCAAAATAATTGAAAGTTTTTCAAAAATACCTATCCGCTATCCAGAGGGAATAACATGGAATTGTCCTATTTAGAAGGACTGGGACGCGTAAAAATGTCCGTTAATTAGAGGTGTCCGCTATTCGGGAGTGTCCGTTAAGGGAGGTACCACTGTATTTTCCATAATTGCTGAAATTTTCTATTGTAGCTTAATGCACAATGCCAATAATAAAGTTGAAATTGGATGAATTTTAGTGAATGTGAAAACATCCTTATTATATTCTTATGGTATCTGAATTCGGTATTTTTGTATTCAGAATTAATCTTTATTAATTAAAAAAGCTAACATCACTTAAAGTAAGCTATTTTATGAATAGTTTTATACGAGTTTTTATTTATTTCTGGTAAAGCAGAACTTCTGCTATACCGACCGACTTCAGGCAAAATGCTTCGTAAATTGGAATATTCAAAATTTCAACACTATGTTTGAAGATGTTAATTAATGTTTAAAGTAGAGTTTTTAAATAATATAGCTTAAGGATGCTTTCAAATTATTACATTTGATGTTCCCGTTCCTGTAGCTCTCAATATTTACTTAAAATAATAGAATCATTTTGTGCAGAAGCTGCCATAATTATTTGTTGTCGGTGCTTTTGGCGACTTCCTAAGGATTGTTTGGTAGTTAAATTTTTTACAAAATTATTTAGAAAATCAATGGAGATTAAATTTTCAAACAAATTATTTAGCTAACTACAATAGTTCCATTTCGAATATAGTTGTTTTAACCCGTCTTTTTGACCTTGCAAATTCTTGAAAATTCTGTAGATTTTCTGCAGATTTTTTTTAGCTGGGAATAATGACGTATACAAAAGAGGAGGGTTATTTTAAGCTCCGCCCAGCGTTACAGACATTTCTGATCAAATTCAATTCTATTATAGATAATTACGAAGCAAGACAATTCTTCACAACATTTCCAACAATTTATTTGATATGCAAATTTGAATAGTCAAATTTATTCATTCAGTAGCTGGAAGGGACTTCTTTAATGTATTGTTATATGTATAAACCTGAGTATTCTTAGGTTATTCAACCTTCTGTGTAAGCATTGTTTCAATTGCGTTTGTGAATAAACATGCTTCATTTCATAGTTGAGGTCAATTATTCAACACTTCCCTTATGATTTCATACACGAAAAATATCGTAAGATAAAAATTTTATTTCCATTCAAAATGTGGCACAAGTATTCGTTTGAACTCTAGATGATTAAAAGAGCAATTACTGAATTAAAAAAATATTTATCATAAACAAAGAGAATTTTATACACTTAAAAATAGAAATTCTGGTATCGCAATTAATTGCGTTTCAAATGCATGGGAAAAAACGCAGCGTTTCTATCGACAATGTGATTTAATATTAGTGCGAATACTGCTGACAGAGCAAATCTTGAGAAATATAAAAGAAAAACGAAGTTGTGCGTTTCCAAAGTTATTTTCTAGTTTCTATTTATGAACTCATTACAGTTACATCGAAAGAAATATCGTGACTTTATCCTGAATGAAATAAAAAATACCACTTAAATTATGTTTCCTTTTGCTTGAAAAAATATCTTGGTACTTAAAAGAGAAATATTAGTTAGAAAATACAACAAATGTTCGTTTTTTTATACAACTGCGGCCCAATTTTTTCCACACAGCTTTGCGTTTTTATCTTTCCTGTACATATAAATCTTGAAGATGAAATAGGTTTTTCTTTTTTTGTATGTGTGTCTTCACTTTATTGGCGTCTTTAAACTTTATTTCTTTCTTTCGAACGTTCGAATAAAATGAGTTGTAGAAAAAAA